>CAKOBK010000478.1:0-162000 GCA_932526605.1 Nephrotoma flavescens | reverse complement strand
AGATTTTCTTTATCTGCAAAGTGGTGTGAACTAAAAATCTGGTCAAATCGGTTTCTCATCACTGTATTGGAAATAAGGTCGTTCTTGCAGTAATTAAATCAGACCAGTACATTTTTCGACGAATATTTTTATTATACCCTGCAATCATTATGTTTCCTATAAAAGCATACATCTCGTTGCAATGTAAATTTAAAGCTTTATTTCTATTTTAAGTGGAAAATTTGTTCGTAAAATCGACTATCATTTGCATAATTCATTCGTTAAAATCTGTTACATGCAAATATGGTAAGGTAAGGCTTCTCTACTACATCAGGTTGCAACTACTCATCAGGTTGCAACTTGCAACGACCAAAACAAAACTGCAAAAATTTACACCTTCATAGCTTTAGTATAACACAAGAACATATAGAAGGCAAGGTAGTGTGTTAGGACCTTTATTTATCTGTTCTACACCAGAGGTTTACCTCAATTAAACGATGTAACCGTTCAAAATTTGGGGACACAATTTGGGGACACAATTTGGGGACAGAATTTGGGGACACAATTTGGGGACACAATTTGGGGACAGAATTTGGGGACACAATTTGGGGACCGAATTTGTGGACAGAATTTGGGGACAGGATTTGGGGACAGAATTTGGGGACAGAATTTGGGGACAAAATTTGGGGACAGAATTTTGAGACAGAATGTGGGGACAGAATTTGGGGACAGAATTTGGGGACAGAATTTGGGGACAAAATTTGGGGACAGAATTTGGGGACAGAATTTGGGGACAGAATTTGGGGACACATTTTGGGGACAGAATTTGGGGACAGAATTTGGGGACAGAATTTGGGGACACAATTTGGGGACAGAAATTGGGGACAGAATTTGGGGACAAAATTTAGGGACAGAATTTTGGGACAGAATGTGGGGACAGAATTTGGGGACACAATTTGGGGGGACAGAATTTGGGGACAGAATTTGGGGACAGAATTTGGGGACAGAATTTGGGGACAGATTTTGGGGACACAATTTGAGGACAGAATTTGGGGACACAATTTGGGGACAGAATTTGGGGACAGAATTTGGGGACAGAATTTGGGGACACAATTTGGGGACAGAATTTGGGGACAGAATTTGGGGACAGAATTTGGGGACAGAATTTGGGGACACAATTTTGGGACAGAATGTGGGGACACAATTTGGGGACAGAAATTGGGGACAGAATTTGGGGACAAAATTTAGGGACAGAATTTTGGGACAGAATGTGGGGACAGAATTTGGGGACACAATTTGGGGACAGAATTTGGGGACAGAATTTGGGGACACAATTTGGGGACACAATTTGGGGACAGAATTTGGGGACAGAATTTGGGGACAGAATTTGGGGACAGAATTTGGGGACAGAATTTGGGGACAGAATTTGGGGACAGATTTTGGGGACACAATTTGAGGACAGAATTTGGGGACACAATTTGGGGACAGAATTTGGGGACAGAATTTGGGGACAGAATTTGGGGACACAATTTGGGGACAGAATTTGGGGACAGAATTTGGGGACAGAATTTGGGGACAGAATTTGGGGACACAATTTTGGGACAGAATGTGGGGACAAAATTTGGGGACAGAATTTGGGGACAGAATTTGGGGACAGAATTTGGGGACAGAATGTGGGGACAGAATTTGGGGACAGAATTTGGGGACAAAATTTGGGGACAGAATTTTGGGACAGAATGTGGGGACAGAATTTGGGGACAGAATTTGGGGGCAGAATTTGGGGACACAATTTGGGGACGGAATTTGGGGACAGAATTTGGGGACAGAATTTGGGGACTCAATTTGGGGACACAATTTGGGGACAGAATTTGGGGACAGAATTTGGGGACACAATTTCGGGACAAAATTTGGGGACAGAATTTTGAGACAGAATGTGGGGATAAAATTTGGGGACAGAATTTTGGGACAGAATGTGGGGACAGAATTTGGGGACAGAATTTGGGGACAGAATTTGTGGACAGAATTTGGGGACACAATTTGGGGGCACAATTTGGGGACACAATTTGGGGACACAATTTGGGAACAGAATTTGGGGACAGAATTTGGAGACAGAATTTGGGGACAAAATTTGGGGACAGAATTTGGGGACAGAATTTGGGGACAGAATTTTGGGACATAATGTGGGGACAGAATTTGGGGACAGAATTTGGGGATAGAATTTGGGGACAGAATTTGGGGACAGAATTTGGGGACAGATTTTGGGGACAGAATTTGGGGACAGAATTTGGGGACAGAATTTGGGGACAGAATTTGGGGACAGAATTTGGGGACACAATTTGGGGACACAATTTGGGGACAGAATTTGGGGATAGAATTTGGGGACAGAATGTGGGGACACAATTTGGGGACACAATTTGGGGACAGAATTTGGGGATAGAATTTGGGGACAGAATTTGGGGACAGAATTTGGGGACACAATTTGGGGACAGAATTTGAGGACACAATTTGGGGACAGAATTTGGGGACACAATTTGGGGACACAATTTGCGTACAGAATTTGGGGACAGAATTTGGGGACAGAATTTGGGGACTGAATTTGGGGACAGAATTTGGGGACAGAATTTCCGGACAGAATTTGGGGACAGAATTTGGGGACACAATTTGGGGACAGAATTTGGGGACACAATTTGGGGCACAATTTGGGGACACAATTTGGGGACAGAATTTGGGGACAGAATTTGGGGACAAAATTTGGGGACAGCATTTGGGGACACAATTTGGGGACAGAATTTGGGGACAGAATGTGGGGACAGAATTTGGGGACACATTTTGGGTATAAAATTTGGAGACAGAATTTGGGGACAGAATTTGGGGACAGAATTTGGGGACACAATTTGGGGACAGAATTTGGGGACAGAATGTTTGGACAGAATTTGGGAACAGAATTTGGGGACAGAATTTGGGGACAGAATTTGGGGACAGAATTTGGGGACAGAAATTTGGGGACAGAATTTGGGGACACAATTTGGGGACAGAATTTTGGGACAGAATGTGGGGACAGAATTATGGGACAGATTTTGGGGATAGAATTTGGGGACAGAATTTGGGAACAGAATTTGGGGAAAGAATTTGGGGACACAATTTGGGGACAGAATTTGGGGACAGAATTTGGGGACAGAATTTGGGGACAGAATTTGGGGACAGAATTTGGGGACACAATTTGGGGACACAATTTGGGGACACAATTTGGGGACAAAATTTGGGGACAGAATTTGGGGACAGACTGTGGGGACAGAATTTGGGGACAGAATGTGGGGACAGAATTTGGGGACAGAATTTGGGTACAGAATTTGGGGACACAATTTGGGGACAGAATTTGGGGACAGAATTTGGGGACAGAATTTGGGGACAGAATTTGGGGACAGAATTTGGGGACACAATTTGGGGACACAATTTGGGGACACAATTTGGGGACACAATTTGGGGACACAATTTGGGGACACAATTTGGGGACACAATTTGGGGACACAATTTTGGGACAGAATTTGGGGAAAGAATGTGGGGACAGAATTTGGGGACAGAATTTGGGGACAGAATTTGGGGACAGAATGTGGTGACAGAATTTGGGGACAGAATTTGGGGACAAAATTTTGGGACAGAATTTGGGGACAGAATTTGGGGACACAATTTGGGGACAGAATTTGGGGACAGAATTTGGGGACAGAATTTGGGGACACAATTTGGGGACACAATTTGGGGACACAATTTGGGGACAGAATTTGGGGACAGATTTTGGGGACAAAATTTGGGGACAGAATTTGGGGACAGAATTTGGGGACAGAATTTTGGGACATAATGTGGGGACAGAATTTGGGGACAAAATTTGGGGACAGAATTTGGGGACAGATTTTGGAGACAGAATTTGGGGACAGAATTTGGGGACAGAATTTGGGGACAGAATTTGGGGACAGAATTTGGGGACAGAATTTGGGGACACAATTTGGGGACAGAATTTGGGGATAGAATTTGGGGACAGAATGTGGGGACAGAATTTGGGGACAGAATTTGGGGATAGAATTTGGGGACAGAATGTGGGGACAGAATTTGGGGACAGAATTTGGGGATAGAATTTGGGGACAGAATTTGGGGACAGAATTTGGGGACACAATTTGGGGACAGAATTTGAGGACAGAATTTGGGGACAGAATTTGGGGACACAATTTGGGGACACAATTTGCGTACAGAATTTGGGGACAGAATTTGGGGACAGAATTTGGGGACTGAATTTGGGGACAGAATTTGGGGACAGAATTTCCGGACAGAATTTGGGGACAGAATTTGGGGACACAATTTGGGGACAGAATTTGGGGACACAATTTGGGGCACAATTTGGGGACACAATTTGGGGACAGAATTTGGGGACAGAATTTGGGGACAGAATGTGGGGCAGAATTTGGGGACAGAATTTGGGGACAGAATGTGGGGACAGAATTTGGGGACAGAATTTGGGGACAGATTTTGGGTATAGAATTTGGGGACAGAATTTGGGGACAGAATTTGGGGACAGAATTTGGGGCATAATTTGGGGACCGAATTTGGGGACAAAATTTGGGGACAGAATTTGGGGACAGAATTTGGGGACAGAATTTGGGGACAGAATTTGGGGACAGAATTTGGGGACACAATTTCGGGACAAAATTTGGGGACAGAATTTTGAGACAGAATGTGGGGACAAAATTTGGGGACAGAATTTTGGGACAGAATGTGGGGACAGAAATTGGGGACAGAATTTGGGGACAGAATTTGGGGACAGAATTTGGGGACACAATTTGGGGGCACAATTTGGGGACACAATTTGGGGACACAATTTGGGGACAGAATTTGGGGACAGAATTTGGGGACAGAATGTGGTGACAGAATTTGGGGACAGAATTTGGGGACAAAATTTTGGGACAGAATTTGGGGACAGAATTTGGGGACAGAATTTTGGGACAGAATGTGGAAACAGAATTTGGGGACAGAATTTGGGGACAGAATTTGGGGACAGAATTTGGGGACACAATTTGGTGACAGAATTTGGGGACAGAATTTGGGGACAGAATTTGGGGACAGAATTTGGGGACAGAATGTGGGGACAGAATTTGGGGACAGAATTTGGGGACAGAATTTGGGGACAGAATTTGGGGACAAAATTTGGGGACAAAATTTGGGGACAGAATTTTGGGACAGAATTTGGGGACAGAATTTGGGGACAGAATTTGGGAACACAATTTGGGGACCCAATTTGGGGACACAATTTGGGGACACAATTTGGGGACAGAATTTGGGGACAGAATTTGGGGACAGAATTTGGAGACAAAATTTGAGGACAGAATTTGGGGACAGAATTTGGGTACAGAACTTTGGGACAGAATGTGGGGACAGAAGTTGGGGACAGAATTTGGGGACAGAATTTGGGGACACAATTTGGGGACAGAATTTGGTGACACAATTTGGGGACAGAATTTGGGGACATAATTTTGAGACAGAATTTGGGGACAGAATTTGGGGACAGAATTTGGGGACAGAATTTGGGGACAGAATGTGGGGACAGAATTTGAGGACAGAATTTGGGGACAGAATTTGACAACAGAATGTGGGGACAGAATTTGGGGACAGAATTTGGGGACAGAATTTGGGGACAGAATTTGGGGACACAATTTGGGGACAGAATTTGGGGACACAATTTGGGGACAGAATTTTGGGACAGAATGTGGGGACAGAATTTAGGGACAGATTTTGGGGATAGAATTTGGAGACAGAATTTGGGGACAGAATTTGGGGAAAGAATTTGGGGACAGAATTTGGGGACACAATTTGGGGACAGAATTTGGGGTTGGGGACAGAATTTGGGGACACAATTTGGGGACACAATTTGGGGACACAATTTGGGGACAATATTTATGGACAAAATTTGGGGACAGAATTTTGGGACAGAATTTGGGGACAGAATTTGGGGACAGAATGTGGGGACAGAATTTGGGGACAGAATTTGGGGACAGAATTTGGGGACAGAATTTGCGGACAGAATGTGGGGACAGAATGTGGGGACAGAATTTGGGGACAGAATTTGGGGACAGAATTTGGGGACAGAATTTGGGGACACAATTTGGAGACAGAATTTGGGGACACAATTTGGGGACACAATTTGGGGACACAATTTGGGGACAGAATTTGGGGACTGAATTTGGTGAAAGAATGTGGGGACAGAATTTGGGGACAGAATTTGGGGACAGAATTTGGGGACAGAATTTGGGGACACAATTTGGGGACACAATTTGGGGACACAATTTGGGGACACAATTTGGGGACAGAATTTGGGGACAGAATTTGGGGACAGAATTTGGGGACAGAATTTGGGGACAGAATTTGGGGACAGAATTTGGGGACAGAATTTGGGGACACAATTTGGGGACAGAATTTGGGGATACAATTTGGGGACACAATTTGGGGACACAATTTGGGGACACAATTTGGGGACAGAATTTGGGGACAGAATTTGGGGACAGAATTTGGGGACAGAATGTGGTGACAGAATTTGGGGACAGAATTTGGGGACAGAATTTGGGGACAGAATTTGGGGACAGAATTTGGGGACAGAATTTTGGGACAGAATGTGGGGACAGAATTTGGGGACAGAATTTGGGGACAGAATTTGGGGACAGAATTTGGGGACAGAATTTGGGGACACAATTTGGGGACAGAATTTGGGGACAGAATTTGGGGACAGAATTTGGGGACAGAATTTGGGGACAGAATGTGGGGACAGAATTTGGGGACAGAATTTGGGGACAGAATTTGGGGACAGAATTTGGGGACAGAATGTTTGGACAGAATTTGGGGACAGAATTTGGGGACAGAATTTGGGGACAGAATTTGGGGACAGAAATTTGGGGACAGAATTTGGGGACACAATTTGGGGACAGAATTTTGGGACAGAATGTGGGGACAGAATTATGGGACAGATTTTGGGGATAGAATTTGGAGACAGAATTTGGGGACAGAATTTGGTGAAAGAATTTGGGGACAGAATTTGGGGACAGAATTTGGGGACAGAATTTGGGGACAGAATTTGGGGACAGAATTTGGGGACACAATTTGGGGACACAATTTGGGGACACAATTTGGGGACAAAATTTGGGGACAGAATTTGGGGACAGACTGTGAGGACAGAATTTGGGGACAGAATGTGGGGACAGAATTTGGGGACAGAATTTGGGTACAGAATTTGGGGACACAATTTGGGGACAGAATTTGGGGACAGAATTTGGGGACAGAATTTGGGGACAGAATTTGGGGACAGAATTTGGGGACACAATTTGGGGACACAATTTGGGGACACAATTTGGGGACACAATTTGGGGACACAATTTGGGGACACAATTTGGGGACACAATTTGGGGACACAATTTTGGGACAGAATTTGGGGAAAGAATGTGGGGACAGAATTTGGGGACAGAATTTGGGGACAGAATTTGGGGACAGAATTTGGGGACAGAATTTGGGGACAGAATTTGGGGACAGAATTTGGGGACACAATTTGGGGACACAATTTGGGGACACAATTTGGGGACACAATTTGGGGACAGAATTTGGGGACAGAATTTGGGGACAGAATTTGGGGAAAGAATTTGGGGACAGAATTTGGGGACAGAATTTGGGGACAGAATTTGGGGACAGAATTTGGGGACAGAATTTGGGAACACAATTTGGGGACACAATTTGGGGACAAAATTTGGGGACAGAATTTTGAGACAGAATTTTGGGACAGAATTTGGGGACAGAATTTGGGGACAGAATTTGGGGACAGAATTTGGGGACAGAATTTGGGGACAGAATTTGGGGACAGAATTTGGGGACACAATTTGGGGACAAAATTTGGGGACAGAATTTTGAGACAGAATGTGGGGACAGAATTTGGTGAAAGAATTTGGGGACAGAATTTGTGGACAGAATTTGGGGACAGAATTTGGGGACAGAATTTGGGGACAGAATTTGGGGACAGAATTTGGGGACAGAATTTGGGGACAGAATTTGGGGACAGAATTTGGGGACAGAATTTGGGGACAGAATTTGGGGACACAATTTGGGTACAAAATTTGGGGACACAATTTGGGGACACAATTTGTGGACAGAATTTGGGGACAGAATTTGGGGACAGAATTTGGGGACACAATTTGGGGACAGAATTTGGGGACAGAATTTTGGGACAGAATTTGGGGACAGAATTTGGGGACAGAATTTGGGGACAGAATTTGGGGACAGAATTTGGGGACAGAATTTGGGGACAGAATTTGGGGACAGAATTTGGGGACAGAATTTGGGGACAGAATTTGGGGACAGAATTTGGGGACAGAATTTGGGGACAGAATTTGGGGACAGAATTTGGGGACAGAATTTGGGGACAAAATTTGGGGACAGAATTTGGGGACACAATTTGGGGACAGAATTTTGGGACATAATGTGGGGACAGAATTTGGGGACAGAATTTGGGGATAGAATTTGGGGACACAATTTGGGGACAGAATTTGGGGACAGAATTTTGGGACAGAATGTGGGGACAGAATTTGGGGACACAATTTGGGGACAGAGTTTCAGGACACAATTTGGGGACAGAATTTGGGGACAGAATTTGGGGACACAATTTGCGGACAGAATTTGGGGACAGAATTTGGGGACAGAATTTGGGGACAGAATTTGGGGACAGAATTTGGGGACAGAATTTGGGGACAGAATTTGGGGACAGAATTTGGGGACAGAATTTGGGGACACAATTTGGGGACAGAATTTGGGGACACAATTTGGTGACAGAATTTGGGGACAGAATTTGGGGACAGAATGTGGGGCAGAATTTGGGGACAGAATTTGGGGACAGAATGTGGGGACAGAATTTGGGGACAGAATTTGGGGACAAAATTTGGGGACAGCATTTGGGGACACAATTTGGGGACACAATTTGGGGACAGAATGTGGGGACAGAATTTGGGGACAGATTTTGGGTATAAAATTTGGAGACAGAATTTGGGGACAGAATTTGGGGACAGAATTTGGGGACACAATTTGGGGACAGAATTTGGTGACAGAATTTGGGGACTCAATTTGGGGACACAATTTGGGGACACAATTTGGGGACAGAATTTGGGGACACAATTTCGGGACAAAATTTGGGGACAGAATTTTGAGACAGAATGTGGGGATAAAATTTGGGGACAGAATTTTGGGACAGAATGTGGGGACAGAATTTGGGGACAGAATTTGGGGACAGAATTTGTGGACAGAATTTGGGGACACAATTTGGGGGCACAATTTGGGGACACAATTTGGGGACACAATTTGGGAACAGAATTTGGAGACAGAATTTGGGGACAAAATTTGGGGACAGAATATGGTGACAGAATTTGGAAACAGAATTTGGGGACAAAATTTTGGGACAGAATTTGGGGACAGAATTTGGGGGCAGAATTTTGGGACAGAATGTGGGGACAGAATTTGGGGACAGAATTTGGGGACAGAATTTGGGGACAGAATTTGGGGACAGAATTTGGGGACAGAATTTGGGGACAGAACTTGGGGACAGAATTTGGGGACGGAATTTGGGGACAGAATTTGGGGACAGAATGTGGGGACAGAATGTGGGGACAGAATTTGGGGACAGAATTTGGGGACAGAATTTGGGGACAGAATTTGGGGACAAAATTTGGGGACAGAATTTGGGGACAGAATTTTGAGACAGAATTTGGGGACAGAATTTGGGGACAGAATTTGGGGACACAATTTGGGAACACAATTTGGGGACACAATTTGGGGACCCAATTTGGGGACAGAATTTGGGGACAGAATTTGGGGACAGAATTTTGGACAGAATTTGGGGACAGAATGTGGTGACAGAATTTGGGGACACAATTTGGGGACAGAATTTGGGGACAGAATTCGGGGACAGAATTTGGGGACAGAATTTTGGGACAGAATGTGGGGACAGAATTTGGGGACAGAATTTGGGGACAGAATTTGGGGACAGAATTTGGGGACACAATTTGGGGACACAATTTGGGGACACAATTTGGGGACAGAATTTGGAGACAGAATTTGGGGACAGAATTTGGGGACAGAATTTGGGGACACAATTTGGGGAAACAATTTGGGGACAGAATTTGGAGACACAATTTGGGGACAGAATTTTGGGACAGAATGTGGGGACAGAATTTGGGGACAGATTTTGGGGATAGAATTTGGAGACAGAATTTGGGGACAGAATTTGGGGAAAGAATTTGGGGACAGAATTTGGGGACACAATTTGGGGACAGAATTTGTGGACAGAATTTGGGGACAAAATTTGGGGACACAATTTGGGGACAGAATTTGGGGACACAATTTGAGGACACAATTTCGGGAGAAAATTTGGGGACAAAATTTGGGGACAGAATTTTGGGACAGAATGTGGGGACAGAATTTGGGGACAGAATGTGGGGACAGAATTTGGAGACAGAATTTGGGGACAGAATTTGGGGACACAATTTGGGGACCCAATTTGGGGACAGAATTTGCGGACAGAATGTGGGGACAGAATTTGGGGACAGAATTTGGGGACAGAATTTGGGGACAGAATTTGGGGACAGAATTTGGGGACAGAATTTGGGGACAGAATTTGGGGACAGAATTTGGGGACAGAATTTGGGGACAGAATTTGGGGACAGAATTTGGGGACAATATTTGGGGACAGAATTTGGGGACAGAATTTGGGGACAGAATTTCGGGAAAGAATGTGGGGACAGAATTTGGGGACAGAATTTGGGGACAGAATTTGGGGACAAAATTTGGGGACACAATTTGGGGACACAATTTGGAGACAGAATTTTGGGACAGAATGTGGGGACAGAATTTGGGGACAGAATTTGGGGACAGAATTTGGGGACAGAATTTGGGGACAAAATTTGGGGACAGAATTTGGGGACAGAATTTTGAGACAGAATTTGGGGACAGAATTTGAGGACAGAATTTGGGGACAGAATTTGGGAACACAATTTGGGGACACAATTTGGGGACCCAATTTGGGGACAGAATTTGGGGACAGAATTTGGGGACAGAATTTTGGACAGAATTTGGGGACAGAATGTGGTGACAGAATTTGGGGACACAATTTGGGGACAGAATTTGGGGACAGAATTCGGGGACAGAATTTGGGGACAGAATTTTGGGACAGAATGTGGGACAGAATTTGGGGACAGAATTTGGGGACACAATTTGGGGACAAAATTTGGGGACAGAATTTGGGGACAGAATTTGGGGACAGAATTTGGGGACAGAATTTGGGGACAGAATTTGGGGACACAATTTGGGGACAGAATTTGGGGACAGAATTTGGGGACAGAATTTGGGGAGAAAATTTGGGGACAAAATTTGGGGACAGAATTTGGGGACACAATTTGGGGACAGAATTTTGGGACATAATGTGGGGACAGAATTTGGGGACTGATTTTGGGGATAAAGTTTGGGGACAGAATTTGGGGACAGAATTTGGGGACAGAATTTGGGGACAGAATTTGGGGACAAAATTTGGGGACAGAATTTGGTGACACAATTTGGGGACAGAATTTGGGGACAGAATTTGGGGACACAATTTGGGGATAGAATTTTGGACACAATTTGGGGACAGAATTTGGGGACAGAATTTGGGGACAGAATTTGGGGACAGAATTTGGGGACAGAATTTGGGGACAGAATTTGGGGACAGAATTTGGGGACAAAATTTGGGGACAGAATTTGGGGACACAATTTGGGGACACAATTTGGGGACAGAATGTGGGGACAGAATGTGGGGACAGAATTTGGGGACAGATTTTGGGGATAGAATTTGGAGACAGAATTTGGGGACAGAATTTGGGGACAGAATTTGGGGACAGAATTTGGGGACAAAATTTGGGGACAGAATTTGGGGACAGAATTTGGGGACATAATTTGGGGACAGAATTTGGTTGACAGAATTTGGGGACAGAATTTGGGGACAGAATTTGGGGACAGAATTTGGGGACAAAAATTGGGGA
Organism: Nephrotoma flavescens; assembly: GCA_932526605.1. Classification (NCBI taxonomy): domain Eukaryota; kingdom Metazoa; phylum Arthropoda; class Insecta; order Diptera; family Tipulidae; genus Nephrotoma; species Nephrotoma flavescens. The sequence goes on along the minus strand of CAKOBK010000478.1, from coordinate 149,941 downwards.
CAGAATTTGGGGACACAATTTAGGGACAAAATTTGGGGACAGAATTTGGTGACACAATTTGGGGACACAATTTGGGGACAGAATTTGGGGACAGAATTTGGGGACAGAATTTGGGGACACAATTTGGGGACAGAATTTTGGACACAATTTGGGGACAGAATTTGGGGACAGAATTTGGGGACAAAATTTGGGGACAGAATTTGGGGACAGAATTTGGGGACAAAATTTGGGGACAGAATGTGGGGACAGTATTTGGGGACAGAATTTGGGGACAGAATTTGGGGACAGAATTTGGGGACACAATTTGGGGACAGAACTTGGGGACAAAATTTGAAGACAGAATTTGGGGACAGAATTTGGAGACAGAATTTTGGGACAGAATGTGGGGACAGAATTTGGGGACAGATTTTAGGGATAGAATTTGGAGACAGAATTTGGGAACACAATTTGGGGACAGAATTTGGGGACACAATTTGGGGACAGAATTTGGGGACAGAATTTGGGGACAGAATTTGGGGACAGAATTTGGGGACACAATTTGGGGACAGAATTTGGGGACAGAATGTGGGGACAGAATTTGGGGACAGAATTTGGGGACAGAATTTGGGGACAGAATTTGGGGACAGAATTTGGGGACACAATTTGGGGACACAATTTGGGGACACAATTTGGGGACAGAATTTGGGGACAGAATTTGGGGACAGAATTTGGGTACACAATTTGGAGATAGAATTTGGGGACAGAATCTGGGGACAGAATTTGGGGACAGAATTTGGGGACAGAATTTGGGGACAGAATTTGGGGACAGAATTTGGGGACAGAATTTGGGGACAGAATTTGGGGACAGAATTTGCGGACACAATTTGGGGACAGAATTTGGGGACACAATTTGGGGACACAATTTGGGGATACAATTTGGGGACACAATTTGGGGACACAATTTGGGGACACAATTTGGGGACAGAATTTGTGGACAGAATTTGTGGACAGAATTTGGGGACAGAATTTGGGGACAGAATTTGGGGACAGAAAGTGGGGACAGAATTTGGGGACAGAATTTGGGGACAGAATTTGGGGACAGAATTTGGGGACAGAATTTGGGGACAGAATTTGGGGACAGAATTTGGGGACAGAATTTGGGGACATAATTTGGGGACATAATTTGGGGACACAATTTGGGGACACAATTTGGGGACACAATTTGGGGACAGAATTTGGGGACAGAATTTGGGGACAGAATTTGGGGACAGAGTTTGGGGACAGAATTTGGGGACAGAATTTGGGGACAGAATTTGGGGACAGAATTTCTGGACAGAATTTGAGGACAGAATTTGGGGACAGAATGTGGGGACAGAATTTGGGGACAGAATTTGGGGACAGAATTTGGGGACAGAATTTGGGGACAGAATTTGGGGACAGACTTGGGGGACAGAAATTGGGGACAGAATTTGGGGACAGAATTTGGAGACAGAATTTGGGGACACGATTTGGGGACAGAATTTGGGGACACAATTTGGGACACAATTTTTTTTTTTTTTTATTTTATTTTTTTTTTTTTTTTAAAGCACGCAGGCTTATCATTTATTTTCAAAACGAATTTGGGGACAGAATTTGGGGACAGAAGGGACAGAATTTGGGGACAGAATTTGGGGACAGAATTTGGGGACAGAATTTGGGGACAGAATTTGGGGACAGAATTTGGGGACAGAATTTGGGGACAGAATTTGGGAACACAATTTGGGGACACAATTTGGGGACACAATTTGGGGACAGAATTTGGGGACAGAATTTGGGGACAGAATTTGGGGACAGAATTTGGGGACACAATTTGGCACCAGAATTTGGGGACAGAATTTGGGGACACAATTTGGGGACAAAATTTGGGGACAGAATTTTGGGACAGAATGTGGTGACAGAATTTGGGGACAGAATTTGGGGACAGAATTTGGGGACAGAATTTGGGGACAGAATTTGGGGACAGAATTTGGGGACACAATTTGGGGACAGAATTTGAGGACAGAATTTGGGGACAGAATTTGGGGACAGAATTTGGGGACAGAATTTGGGGACAGAATTTGGGGACAGAATTTGGGGACAGAATTTGGGGACAGAATTTGGGGACAGAATTTGGGGACATAATTTTGGGACAGAATTTGGGGACAGAATTTGGGGACAGAATTTGGGAACACAATTTGGGGACAGAATTTGGAGACAGAATTTGGGGACAGAATTTGGGGACAGAATTTGGGGCAAAATTTGGGGACAGAACTTGGGGACAGAATTTGGGGACAGAAGGGACAGAATTTGGGGACAGAATTTGGGGACAGAATTTGGGGACAGAATTTGGGGACAGAATTTGGGGACAGAATTTGGGGACAGAATTTGGGGACAGAATTTGGGGACAAAATTTGTTGACAAAATTTGTTGACAGAATTTGGGGACAGAATTTGGGGACAGAATTTGGGAACAGAATTTGGGGACAGAATTTGGGGACAGAATTTGGGGACAGAATTTGGGGACACAATTTGGGGACACAATTTGGGGACAGAATTTGGGGACAGAATTTGGGGACAGAATTTGGGGACAGAATTTGGGGACAGAATTTGGGGACAGAATTTGGGGACAGAATTTGGGGACACAATTTGGGGACAGAATTTGGGGACAAAATTTGGGGACAGAATTTGTGGACAGAATTTGGGGACAGAATTTGGGGACAGAATTTTGGGACAGACTGTGGGGACAGAATTTGGGGACAGAATTTGGGGACAGAATTTGTGGACAGAATTTGGGGACAGAATTTGGGGACAGAATTTGGGGACACAATTTGGGGACAGAATTTGGGGACACAATTTGGGGACAGAATTTGGGGACACAATTTAAGGACAGAATTTGGGGACAGAATTTGGGGACAGAATTTGGGGACAGAATGTGGGGATAGAATTTGGGGACAGAGTTTGGGGACAGAATTTGGGGACAGAATTTGGGGACAGAATTTGGGGACAGAATTTGGGGACAGAATTTGGTGACACAATTTGGGGACAGAATTTGGGGACAGAATTTGGGGACAGAATTTGGGGACAGAATTTGGGGACAGAATTTGGGGACAGAATTTGGGGACAGAATTTGGGGACAGAATTTGGGGACAGAATTTGGGGACAGAATTTGGGGACAGAATTTGGGGACAGAATTTGGGGACAGAATTTGGGGACAGAATTTGGGGACAAAATTTGGGGACAGAATTTGGGGACAGAATTTGGGGACAGAATTTTGGGACAGAATTTGGGGACAGACTTGGGGGACAGAAATTTGGGACAGAATTTGGGGACACAATTTGGGGACAGAATTTGGGGACACAATTTGGGGACAGAATTTGGGGACAGAATTTGGGGACAGAATTTGGGGACAGAATTTGGGGACAGAATTTGGGGACAGAATTTGGGGACACAATTTGGGGACAAAATTTGGGGACAGAATTTGGGGACAAAATTTGGGGACAGAATTTGGGGACAGAATTTGGGGACAGAATTTGGTAACAGAATTTGGGGACAGAATTTGGGAACAGAATTTGGGGACAGAATTTGGGGACAGAATTTGGGGACAGAATTTGGGGACAGAATTTGGGGACAGAATTTGGGGACAGAATTTGGGGACAGAATTTGGGGACAGAATTTGGGGACAGAATTTGGGGACAGAATTTGGGGACAGAATTTGGGGACAGAATTTGCGGACAGAATTTGGGGACACAATTTGGGGACAAAATTTGGGGACAGAATTTTGGGACAGAATGTGGTGACAGAATTTGGGGACAGAATTTGGGGACAGAATTTGGGGACAGAATTTGGGGACAGAATTTGGGGACAGAATTTGGGGACAGAATTTGATGACACAATTTGGGGACACAATTTGGGGACAGAATTTGAGGACAGAATTTGGGGACAGAATTTGGGGACAGAATTTGGGGACAGAATTTGGGGACAGAATTTGGGACACAATTTGGGGACAGAATTTGGGGACAGAATTTGGGGACAGAATTTGGGGACAGAATTTGGGGACAGAATTTGGGGACAGAATTTGGGGACAGAATTTGGGGACAGAATTTGGGGACAGAATTTGGGGACAGAATTTGGGGACAGAATTTGGGGACACAATTTAGGGACAGAATTTGAGACAGAATTTGGGGACAGAATTTGGGGACAGAATTTGGGGCAAAATTTGGGGACAGAATTTGGGGACAGAATTTGGGGACAGAATTTGGGGACAGAATTTGGGGACAGAATTTGGGGACACAATTTGGGGACACAATTTGGGGACAGAATTTTGGGACAGAATGTGGGGGGTCAGAATTTGGGGCAGAATTTGGGGATAGAATTTGGAGACAGAATTTGGGGACAGAATTTGGGGACAGAATTTGGGGACAAAATTTTTAGGACAGAATTTGGGGACACAATTTGGGGACAGAATTTGAGGACAGAATTTGGGGACAGAATTTGGGGACACAATTTGGGGACAGAATTTGGGGACAGAATTTTGGGACAGAATTTGGGGACAGAATTTGGGGACAGAATTTGGGGACACAATTTGGGGACAGAATTTGGGGACAGAATTTGGGGACACAATTTGGGGACAGAATTTGGGGACAGAATTTGGGGACACAATTTGGGGATAGAATTTGGGGACAGAATTTAATGACAGAATTTGGGGACAGAATTTGGGGACAGAATTTGGGGACAGAATTTTGGGACAGAATTTGGGGACAAAATTTGGGGACAGAACTTTGGGACAAAATTTGGGGACAGAATTTGGGGACAGAATTTGGGGACAGAATTTGGGGACAAAATTTGGGGACAGAATTTGGGGACAGAATTTGGGGACACAAATTGGGGACAGAATTTGGGAACAGAATTTGGGGACAGAATTTGGGGACAGAATTTGGGGACAGAATTTGCGGACAGAATTTGGGGACACAATTTGGGGACAAAATTTGGGGACAGAATTTTGGGACAGAATGTGGTGACAGAATTTGGGGACAGAATTTGGGGACAGAATTTGGGGACAGAATTTGGGGACACAATTTGGGGACAGAATTTGGGGACAGAATTTGGGGACAGAATTTGGAGACAGAATTTGGGGACAGAATTTGGGGACAGAATTTGGGGACAGAATTTGCGGACAGAATTTGGGGACAGAATTTGGGGACAGAATTTGGGGACAAAATTTGTGGACAGAATTTGAGGACACAATTTGGGGACACAATTTGGGGACAGAATTTTGGGACACAATTTGGGGACACAATTTGGGGGCACAATTTGGGGACAGAATTTGGGGACACAATTTGGGGACAGAATTTGGGGACAGAATTTTGGGACAGAATTTGGGGACAGAATTTGGGGACACAATTTGGGGACAGAATTTGGGGACAGAATTTGGGGACAGAATTTGGGGACAGAATTTGGGGACAGAATTTGGGGACAAAATTTGGGGACACAATTTGGGGACACAATTTGGGGACACAATTTGGGGACAGAATGTATGGACACAATTTGGGGACAGAATTTAGGGACAGAATTTGGGGACAAAATTTGGGGACAGAATTTTGGGACAGAATGTGGGGACAGAATTTGGGGACAGAATTTGGGGGCAGAATTTGGGACACAATTTGGGGACAGAATTTGGGGACAGAATTTGGTGACAGAATTTGGGGACAGAATTTGGAGACAGAATTTATGGACAGAATTTGGGGACAGATTTTGGGGACAGAATTTGGAAACAGAATTTGGGGACAGAATTTGGGGACAGAATTTGGGGACAGAATTTAGGGACAGAATTTTGGGACAGAATTTGGGGACACAATTTGGGGACAGAATTTGGGGAAAGAATTTGGGGACAGAATTTCGGACAGAATTTGGGGACAGAATTTGGGGACAGAATTTGGGGACAGAAATTGGGGACAGAATTGGGGGACAGAATTTGGGGACAGAATTTGGGGACAGAATTTGGGGACAGAATTTGGGGACAGAATTTGGGGACACAATTTTGGGACAGAATTTGGGGACAGAATTTGGGGACAGAATTTGGGGACAGAATTTGGGGACAGAATTTGGGGACAGAATTTGGGGACAGAATTTGGGGACAGAATTTGGGGACAGAATTTGGGGACAGAATTTGGGGACAAAATTTGGGGACAGAATTTGGGGACACAATTTGTGGACAGAATTTTTGGACAGAATTTGGGGACAGAATTTGGGGACAGAATTTGGGGATAGAATTTGGAGATAGAATCTGGGGACAGAATTTGAGGACAGAATTTGGGGACAGAATGTAGGGCAGAATTTGGGGACAGAATTTGGGGACAGAATGTGGGGACAGAATTTGGGGACAGAATTTGGGGACACAATTTGGGGACAGAATTTGAAGACACAATTTGGGGACAGAATTTTGGGACAGAATGTGGGTACAGAAATTGGGGACAGATTTTGGGGATAGAATTTGGAGACAGAATTTGGGACAGAATTTGGGGACAGAATTTTGGGACAGAATTTGGGGACAGAATTTGGGGACACAATTTGGGGACACAATTTGGGGACAGAATTTGGGGACAGAATTTGGGGACAGAATTTGGGGACACAATTTCGGGACAAAATTTGGGAACAGAATTTTGAGACAGAATGTGGGGACAAAATTTGGGGACAGAATTTGGGGACAGAATGTGGGGACAGAATTTGGGGACAGAATTTGGGGACAGAATTTGGGGACACAATTTGGGGACACAATTTGGGGACACAATTTTGGGACACAATTTGGGGACAGAATTTGGGGACACAATTTGGGGACAGAATTTGGGGACAGAATTTGGGGACAGAATGTGGTGACAGAATTTAGGGACAGAATTTGGGGACAAAATTTGGGGACAAAATTTAGGAACAGAATTTGGGGACAGAATTTTGGGACAGAATGTGGGGACAGAATTTGGGGACAGAATTTGGGGACAGAATTTGGGGACAGAATTTGGGGACAGAATTTGGGGACAGAATTTGGGGACAGAATTTGGGGACAGAATTTGGGGACAGAATTTGGGGACAGAATTTGGGGACAGAATGTGGGGACAGAATTTGGGGACAGAATTTGGGGACAGAATTTGAGGACAGAATATGGGGACAAAATTTGGGGACAAAAGTTGGGGACAGAATTTTGGGACAGAATGTAGGGACAGATTTTGGGGACAGAATTTGGGGACAGAATTTGGGAACACAATTTGGGGACACAATTTGGGGACACAATTTATTTACACAATTTGGGGACACAATTTGGGGACACAATTTGGGGACAGAATTTGGGGACAGAATTTGGGGACACAATTTGGGGACAGAATTTGGGGACAGAATGTGGTGACAGAATTTGAGGACAGAATTTGGGGACAAAATTTAGGGACAGAATTTGGGGACAGAATTTGGGGACAGAATTTTGGGACAGAATGTGGGGACAGAATTTGGGGACAGAATTTGGGGACAGAATTTGGGGACAGAATTTGGGGACACAATTTGGTGACAGAATTTGGGGACAGAATTTTGGGACAGAATGTGGGGACATAATTTAAGGATAGAATTTGGGGACAGAATGTGGGGACAGAATTTAGGGACACAATTTGGGGACAGAATTTGGGGACAGAATGTGGGGACAGAATTTGGGGACAGAATTTGGGGACAGAATTTGGGGACAGAATTTGGGGACAGAAATTTGGGGACAGAATTTGGGGACACAATTTGGGGACAAAATTTTGGGACAGAATGTGGGGACAGAATTTGGGGACAGATTTTGGGGACAGAATTTGGAGACAGAATTTGGGGACAGAATTTGGGGAAAGAATTTGGGGACAGAATTTGGGGACAGAATTTGGGGACAGAATTTGGGGACAGAATTTAAGGACACAATTTGGGGACACAATTTGGGAACACAATTTGGGGACACAATTTGGGGACAAAATTTGGGGACAGAATTTTGGGACAGAATGTGGGGACAGAATTTGGGGACAGAATGTGGGGACAGAATTTGGGGACAGAATTTGGGGACACAATTTGGGGACACAATTTGGGGACAGAATTTGGGGACAGAATGTGGGGACAGAATTTGGGGACAGAATTTGGGGACAGAATTTGGGGACACAATTTGGGGACACAATTTGGGGACACAATTTGCGGACAGAATTTGGGGACAGAATTTGGGGACAGAATTTGGGGACAGAATTTGGGGACAGAATTTGGGGACAGAATTTGGGGACAGAATTTGGGGAAAGAATGTGGGGACAGAATTTGGGGACAGAATTTGGGGACAGAATTTGGGGACAGAATTTGGGAACAGAATTTGGGGACAGAATTTGGGGACAGAATTTGGGGACAAAATTTGGGGACACAATTTGGGGACAGAATTTGGGGACACAATTTGGGAACAGAATTTGGGGAAAGAATTTGGGGACAGAATGTGGCGACAGAATTTGGGGACAGAATTTGGGGACAGAATTTGGGGACAGAATTTGGGGACAGAATTTGGGGACAGAATTTGGGGACAGAATTTGGGGACACAATTTGGGGACAAAATTTGGGGACAGAATTTTGAGACAGAATGTGGGGACAGAATTTGGGGACAGAATTTGGGGACAGAATTTGGGGACACAATTTGGGGACAGAATTTGGGGACAGAATTTGGGGACAGAATTTGGGGACACAATTTGGGGACACAATTTGGGGACGGAATTTTTCGACAAAATTTGGGGACAGAATTTTGGGACAGAATGTGGGGACAGAATTTGGGGAAAGAATTTGGGGACAGAATTTGGGGACAGAATTTGGGGACAGAATTTGGGGACAGAATTTGGGGACACAATTTGGGGACAGAATTTGGGGACAGAATTTTGGGACAGAATTTGGGGACAGAATTTGGGGACAGAATTTTTGGACAGAATGTGGGGACAGAATTTGGGGACACAATTTGGGGACAGAATTTGGGGACAGAATTTGGGGACACAATTTGGGGACAGAATTTGGAGAAAGAATTTGGGGACAGAATTTGGGGACAGATTTTGGGGATAGAATTTGGAGACAGAATTTGGGGACAGAATTTGGGGACAGAATTTGGGGACAGAATTTGAAGACACAATTTGGGTACAGAATTTGGGGACAGAATTTGGGGACAGAATTTGGGGACAGAATTTGGGGACAGAATTTGGGGACAGAATTTGGGGACAGAATTTGGGGACAGAATTTGGGGACAGAATTTGGGGACAGAATTTGGGGACAGAATTTGGGGCAAAATTTGGGGACAGAATTTAGGGACACAATTTGGGGACACAATTTGGGGACAGAATTTGGGGACAAAATTTGGGGACAGAATTTTGGGACAGAATTTGGGGACACAATTTGGGGACACAATTTGGGGACAGAATTTGGGGACACAATTTGGGGACAGAATTTTGGGACATAATGTGGGGACAGAATTTGGGGACAGAATTTGGGGATAGAATTTGGGGGCAGAATTTGGGGACAGAATTTGGGGACAGATTTTGGGGACAGAATTTGGGGACAGAATTTGGGGACAGAATTTGGGGACAGAATTTGGGGCAAAATTTGTGGACAGAATTTGGGGACACAATTTGGGGACAAAATTTGGGGATAGAATTTGGGGACAGAATGTGGGGACAGAATTTGGGGACAGAATTTGGGGATAGAATGTGGGGACAGAATTTGGGGACAGAATTTGGGGACAGAATGTGGTGACAGAATTTAGGGACAGAATTTGTGGACAAAATTTGGGGACAGAATTTGGGGACAGAATTTGGGGACAGAATTTGGGGACAGAATTTGGGGACAGAATTTGGGGACAGAATTTGGGGACAGAATTTGGGGACAGAATTTGGGGACAGAATTTGGGGACAGAATTTGGGGACAGAATTTGGGGACAGAATTTGGGGACAGAATTTGGGGACAGAATGTGGGGACAGATTTTGGGGACAGAATTTGGGGACAGAATTTGGGGACAGAATTTGGGGACACAATTTGGGGACAAAATTTGGGGACAGAATATTGGGACAGAATGTGGGGACAGATTTTGGGGACAGAATTTAGGGACAGAATTTGGGAACACAATTTGGGGACACAATTTGGGGACACAATTTGGGGACACAATTTGGGGACACAATTTTGGACACAATTTGGGGACACAATTTGGGGACACAATTTGGGGACAGAATTTGGGGACAGAATTTGGGGACAGAATTTGGGGACAGAATGTGGTGACAGAATTTGGGGACAGAATTTAGGGACAGAATTTGGGGACAGAATTTGGGGACAGAATTTGGGGACAGAATTTTGGGACAGAATGTGGGGACAGAATTTGGGGACAGAATTTGGGGACAGAATTTGGGGACAGAATTTGGGGACACAATTTGGGGACACAATTTGGGGACAGAATTTTGGGACTAAACTTGGGGACAGAATTTGGGGACAGAATTTGGGGACAGAATGTGGGGACAGAATTTGGGGACAGAATTTGGGGACAAAATTTGGGGACAGAATTTGGTTACACAATTTGGGGACAGAATTTGGGGACACGATTTGCGGACAGAATTTGGGGACAGAATTTGGGGACACAATTTGGGGACACAATTTGGGGACACAATTTGGGGACAGAATTTGGGGAAAGAATGTGGGGACAGAATTTGGGGACAGAATTTGGGGACAGAATTTGGGGACAGAATTTGGGGACAGAATTTGGGGACAGAATTTGGGGACAAAATTTGGGGACAGAATTTGGGGACAGAATTTGGGGACACAATTTGGGGACAGAATTTGGGGACAGAATTTGGAGACAGAATTTGGGGACAGAATTTGGGGAAAGAATTTGGGGACAGAATGTGGGGACACAATTTGGGGACACAATTTGGGGACAGAATTTGGGGACAGAATTTGGGGACAGAATTTGGGGACAGAATTTGGGGACACAATTTGGGGACAAAATTTGGGGACAGAATTTTGAGACAGAATGTGGGGACAGAATTTGGGGACAGAATTTGGGGACACAATTTGGGGACACAATTTGGGGACAGAATTTGGGGACAGAATTTGGGGACAGAATTTTGGGACAGAATTTGGGGACACAATTTGGGGACACAATTTGGGGACAGAATTTTGGGACAAAATTTGGGGACACAATTTGGGGACACAATTTGGGGACACAATTTGGGGACAGAATTTGTAAACAGAATTTGGGGACAGAATTTGGGGACAGAATTTGGGGACAGAATTTGGGGACAAAATTTGGGGACAGAATTTTGGGACAGAATGTGGGGACAGAATTTGGGGACAGAATTTGGGGGCAGAATTTGGGGACAGAATTTGGAGACAGAATTTGGGGACAGAATTTGGGAACAGAATTTGGGGACAGAATTTGGAGACAGAATTTGGGGACAGAATTTGGTGACAGATTTTGGGGATAGAATTTGGAGACAGAATTTGGGGACAGAATTTGGGGACAGAATTTGGGGACAGAATTTGAAGACACAATTTGGGGACAGAATTTGGGGACACAATTTGGGGACAGAATTTGGGGACACAATTTGGGGACAGAATTTGGGGACAGAATTTGGGGACAGAATTTGGGGACAGAATTTGGGGACAAAATTTGGGGACAGAATTTGGGGACAGAATTTTGGGACAGAATTTGGGGACAGAATTTGGGGACAGAATTTGGGGACAGAATGTGGGGACAGAATTTGGGGACACAATTTGGGGACACAATTTGAGGACAGAATTTGGGGACACAATTTGGGGACAAAATTTGGGGACAGAATTTTGGGACAGAATGTGGGGACAGATTTTGGGGACAGAATTTGGGGACAGAATTTGGGAACACAATTTGGGGACACAATTTGGGGACACAATTTGGGGACAAAATTTGGGGACACAATTTGGGGACACAATTTGGGGACACAATTTGGGGACACAATTTGGGGACACAATTTGGGGACAGAATTTGGGGACAGAATGTGGGGACAGAATTTGGGGACAGAATTTGGGGACAAAATTTGGGGACAGAATTTGGGGACAGAAATTTGGGGACAGAATTTGGGGACACAATTTGGGGACAGAATATTGGGACAGAATGTGGGGACAGAATTTGGGGACAGATTTTGGGGACAGAATTTGGAGACAGAATTTGGGGACAGAATTTGGGGAAAGAATTTGGGGACAGAATTTGGGGACAGAATTTGGGGACAGAATTTGGGGACAGAATTTGGCGACAGAATTTTGGACACAATTTGGGAACACAATTTGGGGACACAATTTGGGGACAAAATTTGGGGACAGAATTTTGGGACAGAATGTGGGGACAGAATTTGGGGACAGAATGTGGGGACAGAATTTGGGGACAGAATTTGGGGACACAATTTGGGGACACAATTTGGGGACAGAATTTGGGGACAGAATGTGGGGACAGAATTTGGGGACAGAATTTGGGGACAGAATTTGGGGACACAATTTGGGGACAGAATTTGGGGACACAATTTGCGGACAGAATTTGGGGACAGAATTTGGGGACACAATTTGGGGACACAATTTGGGGACACAATTTGGGGACAGAATTTGGGGAAAGAATGTGGGGACAGAATTTGGGGACAGAATTTGGGGACAGAATTTTGGGACAGAATTTGGGGACAGAATTTGGGGACAGAATTTGGGGACACAATTTGGGGACACAATTTGGGGACAGAATTTGGGGACAGAATTTGGGGACAGAATTTGGGGACAGAATTTGGGGACACAATTTGGGGACAAAATTTGGGGACAGAATTTTGAGACAGAATGTGGGGACAGAATTTGGGGACAGAATTTGGGGACAGAATTTGGGGACACAATTTGGGGACAGAATTTGGGGACAGAAACTTGGGACAGAATTTGGGGACACAATTTGGGGACACAATTTGGGGACAGAATTTTGGGACAAAATTTGGGGACAGAATTTTGGGACAGAATGTGGGGACAGAATTTGGGGAAAGAATTTGGGGACAGAATTTGGGGACAGAATTTGGGGACAGAATTTGGGGACAGAATTTGGGGACAGAATTTGGGGACAGAATTTGGGGACACAATTTGGGGACAGAATTTGGGGACAGAATTTGGGAACAGAATTTGGGACAGAATTTGGGGACAGAATTTTTGGACAAAATTTGGGGACACAATTTGGGGACACAATTTGGGGACAGAATTTGGGGACAGAATTTGTGGACAGAATTTGGGGACAGAATTTGGGGACAGAATTTGGGGACAGAATTTGGGGACAAAATTTGGGGACAGAATTTTGGGACCGAATGTGGGGACAGAATTTGGGGACAGAATTTGGGGGCAGAATGTGGGGACAGAATTTGGAGACAGAATTTGGGGACAGAATTTGGGGACACAATTTGGGGACAGAATTTGGAGACAGAATTTGGGGACAGAGTTTGGGGACGGATTTTGGGGATAGAATTTGGAGACAGAATTTGGGGACAGAATTTGGGGACAGAATTTGGGGACAGAATTTGGGGACAGAATTTGAAGACACAATTTTGGGACAGAATGTGGGGACACAATTTGGGGACACAATTTGGGGACACAATTTGGGGACAGAATTTGGGGACACAATTTGGGGACACAATTTGGGGACAGAATTTGGGGACAGAATTTTGGGACTAAACTTGGGGACAGAATTTGGGGACAGAATTTGGGGACAGAATGTGGGGACAGAATTTGGGGACAGAATTTGGGGACAAAATTTGGGGACAGAATTTGATTACACAATTTGGGGACAGAATTTGGGGACACGATTTGCGGACAGAATTTGGGGACAGAATTTGGGGACACAATTTGGGGACACAATTTGGGGACACAATTTGGGGACAGAATTTGGGGAAAGAATGTGGGGACAGAATTTGGGGACAGAATTTGGGGACAGAATTTGGGGACAGAATTTGGGGACAGAATTTGGGGACAGAATTTGGGGACAAAATTTGGGGACAGAATTTGGGGACAGAATTTGGGGACACAATTTGGGGACAGAATTTGGGGACAGAATTTGGAGACAGAATTTGGGGACAGAATTTGGGGAAAGAATTTGGGGACAGAATGTGGGGACACAATTTGGGGACACAATTTGGGGACAGAATTTGGGGACAGAATTTGGGGACAGAATTTGGGGACAGAATTTGGGGACACAATTTGGGGACAAAATTTGGGGACAGAATTTTGAGACAGAATGTGGGGACAGAATTTGGGGACAGAATTTGGGGACACAATTTGGGGACACAATTTGGGGACAGAATTTGGGGACAGAATTTGGGGACAGAATTTTGGGACAGAATTTGGGGACACAATTTGGGGACACAATTTGGGGACAGAATTTTGGGACAAAATTTGGGGACACAATTTGGGGACACAATTTGGGGACACAATTTGGGGACAGAATTTGTAAACAGAATTTGGGGACAGAATTTGGGGACAGAATTTGGGGACAGAATTTGGGGACAAAATTTGGGGACAGAATTTTGGGACAGAATGTGGGGACAGAATTTGGGGACAGAATTTGGGGGCAGAATTTGGGGACAGAATTTGGAGACAGAATTTGGGGACAGAATTTGGGAACAGAATTTGGGGACAGAATTTGGAGACAGAATTTGGGGACAGAATTTGGTGACAGATTTTGGGGATAGAATTTGGAGACAGAATTTGGGGACAGAATTTGGGGACAGAATTTGGGGACAGAATTTGAAGACACAATTTGGGGACAGAATTTGGGGACACAATTTGGGGACAGAATTTGGGGACACAATTTGGGGACAGAATTTGGGGACAGAATTTGGGGACAGAATTTGGGGACAGAATTTGGGGACAAAATTTGGGGACAGAATTTGGGGACAGAATTTTGGGACAGAATTTGGGGACAGAATTTGGGGACAGAATTTGGGGACAGAATGTGGGGACAGAATTTGGGGACACAATTTGGGGACACAATTTGAGGACAGAATTTGGGGACACAATTTGGGGACAAAATTTGGGGACAGAATTTTGGGACAGAATGTGGGGACAGATTTTGGGGACAGAATTTGGGGACAGAATTTGGGAACACAATTTGGGGACACAATTTGGGGACACAATTTGGGGACAAAATTTGGGGACACAATTTGGGGACACAATTTGGGGACACAATTTGGGGACACAATTTGGGGACACAATTTGGGGACAGAATTTGGGGACAGAATGTGGGGACAGAATTTGGGGACAGAATTTGGGGACAAAATTTGGGGACAGAATTTGGGGACAGAAATTTGGGGACAGAATTTGGGGACACAATTTGGGGACAGAATATTGGGACAGAATGTGGGGACAGAATTTGGGGACAGATTTTGGGGACAGAATTTGGAGACAGAATTTGGGGACAGAATTTGGGGAAAGAATTTGGGGACAGAATTTGGGGACAGAATTTGGGGACAGAATTTGGGGACAGAATTTGGCGACAGAATTTTGGACACAATTTGGGAACACAATTTGGGGACACAATTTGGGGACAAAATTTGGGGACAGAATTTTGGGACAGAATGTGGGGACAGAATTTGGGGACAGAATGTGGGGACAGAATTTGGGGACAGAATTTGGGGACACAATTTGGGGACACAATTTGGGGACAGAATTTGGGGACAGAATGTGGGGACAGAATTTGGGGACAGAATTTGGGGACAGAATTTGGGGACACAATTTGGGGACAGAATTTGGGGACACAATTTGCGGACAGAATTTGGGGACAGAATTTGGGGACACAATTTGGGGACACAATTTGGGGACACAATTTGGGGACAGAATTTGGGGAAAGAATGTGGGGACAGAATTTGGGGACAGAATTTGGGGACAGAATTTTGGGACAGAATTTGGGGACAGAATTTGGGGACAGAATTTGGGGACACAATTTGGGGACACAATTTGGGGACAGAATTTGGGGACAGAATTTGGGGACAGAATTTGGGGACAGAATTTGGGGACACAATTTGGGGACAAAATTTGGGGACAGAATTTTGAGACAGAATGTGGGGACAGAATTTGGGGACAGAATTTGGGGACAGAATTTGGGGACACAATTTGGGGACAGAATTTGGGGACAGAAACTTGGGACAGAATTTGGGGACACAATTTGGGGACACAATTTGGGGACAGAATTTTGGGACAAAATTTGGGGACAGAATTTTGGGACAGAATGTGGGGACAGAATTTGGGGAAAGAATTTGGGGACAGAATTTGGGGACAGAATTTGGGGACAGAATTTGGGGACAGAATTTGGGGACACAATTTGGGGACAGAATTTGGGGACAGAATTTGGGAACAGAATTTGGGACAGAATTTGGGGACAGAATTTTTGGACAAAATTTGGGGACACAATTTGGGGACACAATTTGGGGACAGAATTTGGGGACAGAATTTGTGGACAGAATTTGGGGACAGAATTTGGGGACAGAATTTGGGGACAGAATTTGGGGACAAAATTTGGGGACAGAATTTTGGGACAGAATGTGGGGACAGAATTTGGGGACAGAATTTGGGGGCAGAATGTGGGGACAGAATTTGGAGACAGAATTTGGGGACAGAATTTGGGGACACAATTTGGGGACAGAATTTGGAGACAGAATTTGGGGACAGAGTTTGGGGACGGATTTTGGGGATAGAATTTGGAGACAGAATTTGGGGACAGAATTTGGGGACAGAATTTGGGGACAGAATTTGGGGACAGAATTTGAAGACACAATTTGGGGACAGAATTTGGGGACACAATTTGGGGACACAATTTGGGGACACAATTTGGGGACAGAATTTGGTGACAGAATTTGGGGACAGAATTTAAGGACAGAATTTGGGGACAGAATTTGGGGACAGAATTTGGGGCAAAATTTGGGGACGGAATTTGGGGACACAATTTGGGGACAGAATTTGGGGACACAATTTGGGGACAGAATTTGGGGACAGAATTTGGGGACAGAATTTGGGGACAGAATTTGGGGACAGAATTTGGGGACACAATTTGGGGACACAATTTGGGGACAGAATTTGGGGACAGAATTTGGGGACAAAATTTGGGGACAGAATTTGGGGACACAATTTGGGGACAGAATTTTGGGACATAATGTGGGGACAGAATTTGGGGACAGAATTTTGGGATAGAATTTGGGGACAGAATTTGGGGACAGAGTTTTGGGACAGATTTTGGGGACAGAATTTGGGGACAGAATTTGGGGACAGAATTTGGGGCAAAATTTGTGGACAGAATTTGGGGACAGAATTTGGGGACAGAATTTGGGGATAGAATTTGGGGACAGAATGTGGGGACAGAATTTGGGGACAGAATTTTTGGATAGAATGTGGGGACAGAATTTGGGGACAGAATTTGGGGACAGAATTTTGGGACAGAATTTGGGGACAGAATTTGGGGACAGAATTTGGGGACACAATTTGGGGACACAATTTGGGGACAGAATTTGGGGACAGAATTTGGGGACAGAATTTGGGGACAGAATTTGGGGACACAATTTGGGGACAAAATTTGGGGACAGAATTTTGAGACAGAATGTGGGGACAGAATTTGGGGACAGAATTTGGGGACAGAATTTGGGGACACAATTTGGGGACAGAATTTGGGGACAGAAACTTGGGACAGAATTTGGGGACACAATTTGGGGACACAATTTGGGGACAGAATTTTGGGACAAAATTTGGGGACAGAATTTTGGGACAGAATGTGGGGACAGAATTTGGGGAAAGAATTTGGGGACAGAATTTGGGGACAGAATTTGGGGACAGAATTTGGGGACAGAATTTGGGGACAGAATTTGGGGACAGAATTTGGGGACAGAATTTGGGGACACAATTTGGGGATAGAATTTGGGGACAGAATTTGGGGACAGAATTTGGGGACACAATTTGGGGACAGAATTTGAGGACACAATTTGGGGACAGAATTTGGGGACACAATTTGGGGACACAATTTGCGTACAGAATTTGGGGACAGAATTTGGGGACAGAATTTGGGGACTGAATTTGGGGACAGAATTTGGGGACAGAATTTCCGGACAGAATTTGGGGACAGAATTTGGGGACAGAATTTGGGGACAGAATTTGGGGACACAATTTGGGGCACAATTTGGGGACAAAATTTGGGGACAGAATTTGGGGACAGAATGTGGGGCAGAATTTTGGGACAGAATTTGGGGACAGAATGTGGGGACAGAATTTGGGGACAGAATTTGGGGACAGATTTTGGGTATAGAATTTGGGGACAGAATTTGGGAACAGAATTTGGGGACACAATTTGGGGCATAATTTGGGGACCGAATTTGGGGACAAAATTTGGGGACACAATTTGGGGACAGAATTTGGGGACAGAATTTGGGGACAGAATTTGGGGACACAATTTCGGGACAAAATTTGGGGACAGAATTTTGAGACAGAATGTGGGGACAAAATTTGGGGACAGAATTTTGGGACAGAATGTGGGGACAGAATTTGGGGACAGAATTTGGGGACAGAATTTGGGGACAGAATTTGGGGACACAATTTGGGGGCACAATTTGGGGACACAATTTGGGGACACAATTTGGGGACAGAATTTGGGGACAGAATTTGGGGACAGAATGTGGTGACAGAATTTGGGGACAGAATTTGGGGACAAAATTTTGGGACAGAATTTGGGGACAGAATTTGGGGACAGAATTTGGGGACAGAATTTGGGGACAGAATTTGGGGACAGAATTTGGGGACAGAATGTGGGGACAGAATTTGGGGACAGAATTTGGGGACAGAATTTGGGGACAGAATTTGGGGACAAAATTTGGGGACAAAATTTGGGGACAGAATTTTGGGACAGAATTTGGGGACAGAATTTGGGAACAGAATTTGGGAACACAATTTGGGGACACAATTTGCGGACACAATTTGGGGACACAATTTGGGGACAGAATTTGGGGACAGAATTTGGGGACAGAATTTGGGGACAGAATTTGGGGACAGAATTTGGGGACAGAATTTGGGGACAAAATTTGGGGACAGAATTTTGGGACAGAATGTGGGGACAGAATTTGGGGACAGAATTTGGGGACAGAATGTGGGGACAGAATTTGGGGACAGAATTTGGGGACAGAATTTGACAACAGAATGTGGGGACAGAATTTGGGGACAGAATTTGGGGACAGAATTTGGGGACACAATTTGGGGACAGAATTTGGGGACACAATTTGGGGACAGAATTTTGGGACAGAATGTGGGGACAGAATTTTGGGACAGATTTTGGGGATAGAATTTGGAGACAGAATTTGGGGACAGAATTTGGGGAAAGAATTTGGGGACAGAATTTGGGGACACAATTTGGGGACAGAATTTGGGGACAGAATTTGGGGACAGAATTTGGGGACACAATTTTGGGACACAATTTGGGGACACAATTTGGGGACAATATTTGGGGACAAAATTTGGGGACAGAATTTTGGGACAGAATTTGGGGACAGAATTTGGGGACAGAATGTGGGGACAGAATTTGGGGACACAATTTGGGGACAGAATTTGGGGACACAATTTGGGGACACAATTTGGGGACAGAATTTGCGGACAGAATGTGGGGACAGAATGTGGGGACAGAATTTGGGGACAGAATTTGGGGACAGAATTTGGGGACACAATTTGGGGACAGAATTTGGAGACAGAATTTGGGGACACAATTTGGGGACACAATTTGGGGACAGAATTTGGGGACTGAATTTCGTGAAAGAATGTGGGGACAGAATTTGGGGACAGAATTTGGGGACAGAATTTGGGGACAGAATTTGGGGACAGAATTTGGGGACAGAATTTGGGGACACAATTTGGGGACACAATTTGGGGACACAATTTGGGGACAGAATTTGGGGACAGAATTTGGGGACAGAATTTGGGGACAGAATTTGGGGACACAATTTGGGGACAGAATTTGGGGACAGAATTTGGGGACAGAACTTGGGGACACAATTTGGGGACACAATTTGGGGACACAATTTGGGGACACAATTTGGGGACAGAATTTGGGGACAGAATGTAGTGACAGAATTTGGGGACAGAATTTGGGGACAGAATTTGGGGACAGAATTTGGGGACAGAATTTGGGGACAGAATTTTGGGACAGAATGTGGGGACAGAATTTGGGGACAGAATTTGGGGACAGAATTTGGGGACAGAATTTGGGGACAGAATTTGGGGACAGAATTTGGGGACAGAATTTGGGGACAGAATTTGGGGACAGAATTTGGGGACAGAATTTGGGGACAGAATGTGGGGACAGAATTTGGGGACAGAATTTGGGGACAGAATTTGGGGACAGAATGTTTGGACAGAATTTGGGGACAGAATTTGGGGACAGAATTTGGGGACAGAAATTTGGAGACAGAATTTGGGGACACAATTTGGGGACAGAATTTTGGGACAGAATGTGGGGACAGAATTATGGGACAGATTTTGGGGATAGAATTTGGAGACAGAATTTGGGGACAGAATTTGGGGAAAGAATTTGGGAACAGAATTTGGGGACAGAATTTGGGGACAGAATTTGGGGACAGAATTTGGGGACAGAATTTGGGGACACAATTTGGGGACACAATTTGGGGACACAATTTGGGGACAGAATTTGGGGACACAATTTGGGGACAGAATTTGGGGACAGAATTTGGGGACAGAATGTGGGGACAGAATTTGGGGACAGAATTTGGGTACAGAATTTGGGGACACAATTTGGGGACAGAATTTGGGGACAGAATTTGGGGACAGAATTTGGGGACAGAATTTGGAGACACAATTTGGGGACACAATTTGGGGACACAATTTGGGGACAGAATTTGGGGACAGAATTTGGGGACACAATTTTGGGACAGAATTTGGGGAAAGAATGTGGGGACAGAATTTGGGGACAGAATTTGGGGACAGAATTTGGGGACAGAATTTGGGGACAGAATTTGGGGACAGAATTTGGGGACAGAATTTGGGGACAGAATTTGGGGACACAATTTGGGGACAGAATTTGGGGACAGAATTTGGGGACAGAATTTGGGGAAAGAATTTGGGGACAGAATTTGGGGACAGAATTTGGGGACAGAATTTGGGGACAGAATTTGGGGACAGAATTCGGGAACACAATTTGGGGACACAATTTGGGGACACAATTTGGGGACAAAATTTGGGGGCAGAATTTGGGGACAGAATGTGGGGACAGAATTTGGGGACAGAATTTGGGGACACAATTTGGGGACACAATTTAGGGACAGAATTTGGGGACAGAATTTGGGGACAGAATTTGGGGACAGAATTTGGGGACAGAATTTGGTGAAAGAATTTGGGGACACAATTTGTGGACAGAATTTGGGGACAGAATTTGGGGACAGAATTTGGGGACAGAATTTGGGGACAGAATTTGGGGCCAGAATTTGGGGACAGAATTTGGGGACAGAATTTGGGGACAGAATTTGGGGAAAGAATTTGGGGACAGAATTTGGGGACAGAATTTGGGGACAGAATTTGGGGACAGAATTTGGGGACAGAATTTGGGGACACAATTTGGGAACACATTTTGGGGACACAATTTGGGGACAAAATTTGGGGACAGAATTTTGGGACAGAATGTGGGGACAGAATTTGGGGACAGAATGTGGGGACAGAATTTGGGGACAGAATTTGGGGACACAATTTGGGGACACAATTTGGGGACAGAATTTGGGGACAGAATGTGGGGACAGAATTTGGGGACAGAATTTGGGGACAGAATTTGGGGACAGAATTTGGGGACACAATTTGGGGACAGAATTTGGGGACACAATTTGCGGACAGAATTTGGGGACACAATTTGGGGACACAATTTGGGGACACAATTTGGGGCCACAATTTGGGGACAGAATTTGGGGAAAGAATGTCAGGACAGTATTTGGGGACAGAATGTGGGGACAGAATTTGGGGACAGAATTTGGGGACAGAATTTGGGGACAGAATTTGGGGACAGAATTTGGCGACAGAATTTGGGGAAAGAATTTGGGGACAGAATGTGGGGACAGAATTTGGGGACAGAATTTGGGGACAAAATTTGGGGACAGAATTTTGAGACAGAATGTGGACACAGAATTTGGGGACAGAATTTGGGGACAGAATTTGGGGACACAATTTGGGGACAGAATTTGGGGACAGAAACTTGGGACAGAATTTGGGGACACAATTTGGGGACACAATTTGGGGACAGAATTTTGGGACAAAATTTGGGGACAGAATTTTGGGACAGAATGTGGGGACAGAATTTGGGGAAAGAATTTGGGGACAGAATTTGGGGACAGAATTTGGGGACAGAATTTGGGGACAGAATTTGGGGACAGAATTTGGGGACAGAATTTGGGGACAGAATTTGGGGACAGAATTTGGGGACAGAATTTGGGGACAGAATTTGGGGACAGAATTTGGGAACAGAATTTGGGACAGAATTTGGGGACAGAATTTTTGGACAAAATTTGGGGACACAATTTGGGGACACAATTTGGGGACAGAATTTGGGGACAGAATTTGTGGACAGAATTTGGGGACAGAATTTGGGGACAGAATTTGGGGACAGAATTTGGGGACAAAATTTGGGGACAGAATTTTGGGACAGAATGTGGGGACAGAATTTGGGGACAGAATTTGGGGGCAGAATGTGGGGACAGAATTTGGAGACAGAATTTGGGGACAGAATTTGGGGACACAATTTGGGGACAGAATTTGGAGACAGAATTTGGGGACAGAGTTTGGGGACGGATTTTGGGGATAGAATTTGGAGACAGAATTTGGGGACAGAATTTGGGGACAGAATTTGGGGACAGAATTTGAAGACACAATTTGGGGACAGAATTTGGGGACACAATTTGGGGACACAATTTGGGGACACAATTTGGGGACAGAATTTGGTGACAGAATTTGGGGACAGAATTTGAGGACAGAATTTGGGGACAGAATTTGGGGACAGAATTTGGGGCAAAATTTGGGGACGGAATTTGGGGACACAATTTGGGGACAGAATTTGGGGACACAATTTGGGGACAGAATTTAAGGACAGAATTTGGGGACAGAATTTGGGGACAGAATTTGGGGACAGAATTTGGGGACACAATTTGGGGACACAATTTGGGGACAGAATTTGGGGACAGAATTTGGGGACAAAATTTGGGGACAGAATTTGGGGACACAATTTGGGGACAGAATTTTGGGACATAATGTGGGGACAGAATTTGGGGACAGAATTTTGGGATAGAATTTGGGGACAGAATTTGGGGACAGAGTTTTGGGACAGATTTTGGGGACAGAATTTGGGGACAGAATTTGGGGACAGAATTTGGGGCAAAATTTGTGGACAGAATTTGGGGACACAATTTGGGGACAGAATTTGGGGATAGAATTTGGGGACAGAATGTGGGGACAGAATTTGGGGACAGAATTTTTGGATAGAATGTGGGGACAGAATTTGGGGACAGAATTTGGGGACAGAATTTTGGGACAGAATGTGGGGACAGAATTTGGGGACAGAATTTGGGAACAGAATTTGGGGACAGAATTTGGGGACAGAATTTGGGGACAGAATTTGGGGACAGAATTTGGGGACAGAATTTGGGGACAGAATTTGGGGACAGAATGTGGGGACAGAATTTGGGGACAGAATTTGGGGACAGAATTTGGGGACAGAATTTGGGGACAGAATTTGGGGACAGAATTTGGGGACAGAATTTTGGGACAGAATGTGGGGACAGATTTTGGGGACAGAATTTGGGGACAGAATTTGGGAACACAATTTGGGGACACAATTTGGGGACACAATTTGGGGACACAATTTGGGGACACAATTTGGGGACACAATTTGGGGACACAATTTGGGGACACAATTTGGGGACACAATTTGGGGACACGATTTGGGGACACAATTTGGGGACAGAATTTGGGGACAGAATTTGGGGACAGAATTTGGGGACAGAATTTGGGGACAGAATGTGGTGACAGAATTTGGGGACAGAATGTGGGGACAAAATTTGGGGACAGAATTTGGGGCAGAATTTGGGGACAGAATTTTGGGACAGAATGTGGGGACAGAATTTGGGGACAGAATTTGGGGACAGAATTTGGGGACAGAATTTGGGGACAGAATTTGGGGACAGAATTTGGGGACAGAATTTTGGGACAGAACTTGGGGACAGAATTTGGGGACAGAATTTGGGGACAGAATGTGGGGACAGAATTTGGGGACAGAATTTGGGGACAGAATTTGGGGACAGAATGTGGGGACAGAATTTGGGGACAGAATTTGGGGACAGAATTTGGGGACAGAATTTGGGGACAGAATTTGGGGACAGAAATTTGGGGACAGAAATTTGGGGACAGAATTTGGGGACAGAATTTGGGGACAGAATTTTGGGACAGAATGTGGGGACAGAATTTGGGGACAGATTTTGGAGACAGAATTTGGGGACAGAATTTGGGGAAAGAATTTGGGGACAGAATTTGGGGACAGAATTTGGGGACAGAATTTGGGGACAGAATTTGGGGACAGAATTTGGGGACACAATTTGGGAACACAATTTGGGGACACAATTTGGGGACAAAATTTGGGGACAGAATCTTGGGACAGAATGTGGGGACAGAATTTGGGGACAGAATTTGGGGACAGAATGTGGGGACAGAATTTGGGGACAGAATTTGGGGACACAATTTGGGGACACAATTTGGGGACAGAATTTGGGGACAGAATGTGGGGACAGAATGTGGGGACAGAATTTGGGGACAGAATTTGGGGACAGAATTTGGGGACACAATTTGGGGACACAATTTGGGGACAGAATTTGGGGACACAATTTGCGGACAGAATTTGGGGACAGAATTTGGGGACACAATTTGGGGACACAATTTGGGGCCGCAATTTGGGGACAGAATTTGGGGAAAGAATGTCAGGACAGAATTTGGGGACAGAATGTGGGGACAGAATTTGGGGACAGAATTTGGGGACAGAATTTGGGGACAGAATTTGGGGACAGAATTTGGGGACAGAATTTGGGGACAGAATTTGGGGACAGAATTTGGGGACACAATTTGGGGACAGAATTTGGGGACAGAATTTGGCGACAGAATTTGGGGAAAGAATTTGGGGACAGAATGTGGGGACAGAATTTGGGGACAGAATTTGGGGACAGAATTTGGGGACAGAATTTGAGGACACAATTTGGGGACAAAATTTGGGGACAGAATTTTGAGACAGAATGTGGGGACAGAATTTGGGGACAGAATTTGGGGACAGAATTTGGGAACACAATTTGGGGACAGAATTTGGGGTCAGAATTTTGGGACAGAATTTGGGGACACAATTTGGGGACAGAATTTTGGGACAAAATTTGGGGACAGAATTTTGGGACAGAATGTGGGGACAGAATTTGGGGAAAGAATTTGGGGACAGAATTTGGGGACAGAATTTGGGGACAGAATTTGGGGAGAGAATTTGGGGACAGAATTTGGGGACACAATTTGGGGACACAATTTGGGGACAGAATTTGGGGACAGAATTTGGGGACAGAATTTGGGGACAGAATTTGGGGACAGAATTTGGTGACAAAATTTGGGGACACAATTTGGGGACACAATTTGGGGACACAATTTGGGGACAGAATTTGTGGACAGAATTTGGGGACAGAATTTGGGTACAGAATTTGGGGACAGAATTTGGGAACAAAATTTGGAGACAGAATTTTGGGACAGAATGTGGGGACAGAATTTGGGGACAGAATTTGGGGGCAGAATTTGGGGACAGAATTTGGAGACAGAATTTGGGGACAGAATTTGGGGACACAATTTGGGGACAGAATTTGGGGCAAAATTTGGGGACAGAATTTGGGGACACAATTTGGGGACAGAATTTGGGGACAGAATTTGGGGACAGAATTTGGGGACAGAATTTGGGGACAGAATTTGGGGACACAATTTGGGGACACAATTTGGGGACAGAATTTGGGGACAGAATTTGGGGACAGAATTTGGGGACACAATTTGGGGACAGAATTTTGGGACATAATGTGGGGACATAATGTGGGGACAGAATTTGGGGATAGAATTTGGGGATAGAATTTGGGGACAGAATTTGGGGACAGATTTTGGGGACAGAATTTGGGGACAGAATTTGGGGACAGAATTTGGGGACAGAATTTAGGGCAAAATTTGTGGACAGAATTTGGGGACACAATTTGGGGACTCAATTTGGGGATAGAATTTGGGGACAGAATGTGGGGACACAATTTGGGGACAGAATTTGGGGATAGAATTTGGGGACAGAATTTGGGGACAGAATTTGGGGACACAGTTTGGGGACAGAATTTGAGGACACAATTTGGGGACAGAATTTGGGGACAAAATTTGGGGACACAATTTGCGTACAGAATTTGGGGACAGAATTTGGGGACAGAATTTGGGGACTGAATTTGGGGACAGAATTTGGGGACAGAATTTCCGGACAGAATTTGGGGACAGAATTTGGGGACAGAATTTGGGGACAGAATTTGGGGACACAATTTGGGGCACAATTTGGGGACAAAATTTGGGGACAGAATTTGGGGACAGAATTTGGGGACAGAATGTGGGGACACAATTTGGGGACAGAATTTGGGGACAGAATGTGGGGACAGAATTTGGGGACAGAATTTGGGGACAGATTTTGGGTATAGAATTTGGGGACAGAATTTGGGGACAGAATTTGGGGACACAATTTGGGGCATAATTTGGGGACCGAATTTGGGGACAAAATTTGGGGACACAATTTGGGGACAGAATTTGGGGACAGAATTTGGGGACAGAATTTGGGGACACAATTTCGGGACAAAATTTGGGGACAGAATTTTGAGACAGAATGTGGGGACAAAATTTGGGGACAGAATTTTGGGACAGAATGTGGGGACAGAATTTGGGGACAGAATTTGGGGACAGAATTTGGGGACAGAATTTGGGGACACAATTTGGGGGCACAATTTGGGGACACAATTTGGGGACACAATTTGGGGACAGAATTTGGGGACAGAATTTGGGGACAGAATGCGGTGACAGAATTTGGGGACAGAATTTGGGGACAAAATTTTGGGACAGAATTTGGGGACAGAATTTGGGGACAGAATTTGGGGACAGAATTTGGGGACAGAATTTGGGGACAGAATTTGGGGACAGAATGTGGGGACAGAATTTGGGGACAGAATTTGGGGACAGAATTTGGGGACAGAATTTGGGGACAAAATTTGGAGACAAAATTTGGGGACAGAATTTTGGGACAGAATTTGGGGACAGAATTTGGGGACAGAATTTGGGAACACAATTTGGGGACACAATTTGGGGACACAATTTGGGGACACAATTTGGGGACACAATTATGGGACAGAATTTGGGGACAGAATTTGGGGACAGAATGTGGTGACAGAATTTGAGGACAGAATTTGGAGACAAAATTTGAGGACAGAATTTGGGGACAGAATTTGGGTACAGAACTTTGGGACAGAATGTGGAGACAGAAGTTGGGGACAGAATTTGGGGACAGAATTTGGGGACACAATTTGGGGACAGAATTTGGTGACACAATTTGGGGACAGAATTTGGGGACAGAATTTTGAGACAGAATTTGGGGACAGAATTTGGGGACAGAATTTGGGGACAGAATTTGGGGACAGAATGTGGGGACAGAATTTGGGGACAGAATTTGGGGACAGAATTTGACAACAGAATGTGGAGACAGAATTTGGGGACAGAATTTGGGGACAGAATTTGGGGACAGAATTTGGGGACACAATTTGGGGACAGAATTTGGGGACACAATTTGGGGACAGAATTTTGGGACAGAATGTGGGGACAGAATTTGGGGACAGATTTTGGGGATAGAATTTGGAGACAGAATTTGGGGACAGAATTTGGGGAAAGAATTTGGGGACAGAATTTGGGGACACAATTTGGGGACAGAATTTGGGGACAGAATTTGGGGACAGAATTTGGGGACACAATTTGGGGACACAATTTGGGGACACAATTTGGGGACAATATTTGGGGACAAAATTTGGGGACAGAATTTTGGGAAAGAATTTGGGGACAGAATTTGGGGACAGAATGTGGGGACAGAATTTGGGGACAGAATTTGGGGACAGAATTTGGGGACACAATTTGGGGACACAATTTGGGGACAGAATATGCGGACAGAATGTGGGGACAGAATGTGGGGACAGAATTTGGGGACAGAATTTGGGGACAGAATTTGGGGACACAATTTGGGGACAGAATTTGGAGACAGAATTTGGGGACACAATTTGGGGACACAATTTGGGGACAGAATTTGGGGACTGAATTTCGTGAAAGAATGTGGGGACAGAATTTGGGGACAGAATTTGGGGACAGAATTTGGGGACACAATTTGGGGACACAATTTGGGGACACAATTTGGGGACAGAATTTGGGGACAGAATTTGGGGACAGAATTTGGGGACAGAATTTGGGGACACAATTTGGGGACAGAATTTGGGGACACAATTTGGGGACAGAACTTGGGGACACAATTTGGGGACACAATTTGGGGACACAATTTGGGGACAGAATTTGGGGACAGAATTTGGGGACAGAATGTGGTGACAGAATTTGGGGACAGAATTTGGGGACAGAATTTGGGGACAGAATTTGGGGACAGAATTTGGGGACAGAATTTTGGGACAGAATGTGGGGACAGAATTTGGGGACAGAATTTGGGGACAGAATTTGGGGACAGAATTTGGGGACAGAATTTGGGGACAGAATTTGGGGACACAATTTGGGGACAGAATTTGGGGACAGAATTTGGGGACAGAATGTGGGGACAGAATTTGGGGACAGAATGTGGGGACAGAATTTGGGGACAGAATTTGGGGACAGAATTTGGGGACAGAATGTTTGGACAGAATTTGGGGACAGAATTTGGGGACAGAATTTGGGGACAGAATTTGGGGACAGAAATTTGGAGACAGAATTTGGGGACACAATTTGGGGACAGAATTTTGGGACAGAATGTGGGGACAGAATTATGGGACAGATTTTGGGGATAGAATTTGGAGACAGAATTTGGGGACAGAATTTGGGGAAAGAATTTGGGAACAGAATTTGGGGACAGAATTTGGGGACAGAATTTGGGGACAGAATTTGGGGACAGAATTTGGGGACACAATTTGGGGACACAATTTGGGGACACAATTTGGGGACAAAATTTGGGAACAGAATTTGGGGACAGACTGTGGGGACAGAATTTGGGGACAGAATGTGGGGACACAATTTGGGGACAGAATTTGGGTACAGAATTTGGGGACACAATTTGGGGACAGAATTTGGGGACAGAATTTGGGGACAGAATTTGGGGACAGAATTTGGGGACACAATTTGGGGACACAATTTGGGGACACAATTTGGGGACACAATTTGGGGACAGAATTTGGGGACACAATTTTGGGACAGAATTTGGGGAAAGAATTTGGGGACAGAATTTGGGGACAGAATTTGGGGACAGAATTTGGGGACAGAATTTGGGGACAGAATTTGGGGACAGAATTTGGGGACAGAATTTGGGGACAGAATTTGGGGACAGAATTTGGGGACACAATTTGGGGACAGAATTTGGGGACAGAATTTGGGGACAGAATTTGGGGAAAGAATTTGGGGACAGAATTTGGGGACAGAATTTGGGGACAGAATTTGGGGACAGAATTCGGGAACACAATTTGGGGATACAATTTGGGGACAAAATTTGGGGGCAGAATTTGGGGACAGAATGTGGGAACAGAATTTGGGGACACAATTTGGGGACACAATTTGGGGACACAATTTAGGGACAGAATTTGGGGACAGAATTTGGGGACACAATTTGGGGACAGAATTTGGGGACACAATTTGGTGAAAGAATTTGGGGACACAATTTGTGGACAGAATTTGGGGACAGAATTTGGGGACAGAATTTGGGGACAGAATTTGGGGACAGAATTTGGGGACAGAATTTGGGGACAGAATTTGGGGAAAGAATTTGGGGACAGAATTTGGGGACAGAATTTGGGGACAGAATTTGGGGACAGAATTTGGGGACAGAATTTGGGGACACAATTTGGGAACACAATTTGGGGACACAATTTGGGGACAAAATTTGGGGACAGAATTTTGGGACAGAATGTGGGGACAGAATTTGGGGACAGAATGTGGGGACAGAATTTGGGGACAGAATTTGGGGACACAATTTGGGGACACAATTTGGGGACAGAATTTGGGGACAGAATGTGGGGACAGAATTTGGGTACACAATTTGGGGACAGAATTTGGGGACAGAATTTGGGGACACAATTTGGGGACAGAATTTGGGGACACAATTTGCGGACAGAATTTGGGGACACAATTTGGGGACACAATTTGGGGACACAATTTGGGGCCACAATTTGGGGACACAATTTGGGGAAAGCATGTCAGGACAGAATTTGGGGACAGAATGTGGGGACAGAATTTGGAGACAGAATTTGGGGACACAATTTGGGGACAGAATTTGGGGACAGAATTTGGCGACAGAATTTGGGGACAGAATTTGGGGACAGAATGTGGGGACAGAATTTGGGGACAGAATTTGGGGACAGAATTTGGGGACAGAATTTGGGGACACAATTTGGGGACAAAATTTGGGGACAGAATTTGGGGACAGAATTTGGGGACAGAATTTGGGGACAGAATTTGGGGACAGAATGTGGTGACAGAATTTGGGGACAGAATGTGGGGACAAAATTTGGGGACAGAATTTGGGGCAGAATTTGGGGACAGAATTTTGGGACAGAATGTGGGGACAGAATTTGGGGACAGAATTTGGGGACAGAATTTGGGGACAGAATTTGGGGACACAATTTGGGGACAGAATTTGGGGACAGAATTTTGGGACAGAACTTGGGGACAGAATTTGGGGACAGAATTTGGGGACAGAATGTGGGGACAGAATTTGGGGACAGAATTTGGGGACAGAATTTGGGGACAGAATGTGGGGACAGAATTTGGGGACAGAATTTGGGGACAGAATTTGGGGACAGAATTTGGGGACAGAATTTGGGGACAGAAATTTGGGGACAGAAATTTGGGGACAGAATTTGGGGACAGAATTTGGGGACAGAATTTTGGGACAGAATGTGGGGACAGAATTTGGGGACAGATTTTGGAGACAGAATTTGGGGACAGAATTTGGGGAAAGAATTTGGGGACAGAATTTGGGGACAGAATTTGGGGACAGAATTTGGCGACAGAATTTGGGGAAAGAATTTGGGGACAGAATGTGGGGACAGAATTTGGGGACACAATTTGGGGACACAATTTGGGGACAAAATTTGGGGACAGAATCTTGGGACAGAATGTGGGGACAGAATTTGGGGACAGAATTTGGGGACAGAATGTGGGGACAGAATTTGGGGACAGAATTTGGGGACACAATTTGGGGACACAATTTGGGGACAGAATTTGGGGACAGAA
This sequence comes from Nephrotoma flavescens, assembly GCA_932526605.1. Lineage (NCBI taxonomy): Eukaryota > Metazoa > Arthropoda > Insecta > Diptera > Tipulidae > Nephrotoma > Nephrotoma flavescens. The sequence goes on along the minus strand of CAKOBK010000478.1, from coordinate 118,340 downwards.
TGTGGGGACAGAATGTGGGGACAGAATTTGGGGACAGAATTTGGGGACAGAATTTGGGGACACAATTTGGGGACACAATTTGGGGACAGAATTTGGGGACACAATTTGCGGACAGAATTTGGGGACAGAATTTGGGGACACAATTTGGGGACACAATTTGGGGCCGCAATTTGGGGACAGAATTTGGGGAAAGAATGTCAGGACAGAATTTGGGGACAGAATGTGGGGACAGAATTTGGGGACAGAATTTGGGGACAGAATTTGGGGACAGAATTTGGGGACAGAATTTGGGGACAGAATTTGGGGACAGAATTTGGGGACAGAATTTGGGGACACAATTTGGGGACAGAATTTGGGGACAGAATTTGGCGACAGAATTTGGGGAAAGAATTTGGGGACAGAATGTGGGGACAGAATTTGGGGACAGAATTTGGGGACAGAATTTGGGGACAGAATTTGAGGACACAATTTGGGGACAAAATTTGGGGACAGAATTTTGAGACAGAATGTGGGGACAGAATTTGGGGACAGAATTTGGGGACAGAATTTGGGAACACAATTTGGGGACAGAATTTGGGGTCAGAATTTTGGGACAGAATTTGGGGACACAATTTGGGGACAGAATTTTGGGACAAAATTTGGGGACAGAATTTTGGGACAGAATGTGGGGACAGAATTTGGGGAAAGAATTTGGGGACAGAATTTGGGGACAGAATTTGGGGACAGAATTTGGGGAGAGAATTTGGGGACAGAATTTGGGGACACAATTTGGGGACACAATTTGGGGACAGAATTTGGGGACAGAATTTGGGGACAGAATTTGGGGACAGAATTTGGGGACAGAATTTGGTGACAAAATTTGGGGACACAATTTGGGGACACAATTTGGGGACACAATTTGGGGACAGAATTTGTGGACAGAATTTGGGGACAGAATTTGGGTACAGAATTTGGGGACAGAATTTGGGGACAAAATTTGGAGACAGAATTTTGGGACAGAATGTGGGGACAGAATTTGGGGACAGAATTTGGGGGCAGAATTTGGGGACAGAATTTGGAGACAGAATTTGGGGACAGAATTTGGGGACACAATTTGGGGACAGAATTTGGGGCAAAATTTGGGGACAGAATTTGGGGACACAATTTGGGGACAGAATTTGGGGACAGAATTTGGGGACAGAATTTGGGGACAGAATTTGGGGACAGAATTTGGGGACACAATTTGGGGACACAATTTGGGGACAGAATTTGGGGACAGAATTTGGGGACAGAATTTGGGGACAGAATTTGGGGACAGAATTTTGGGACATAATGTGGGGACATAATGTGGGGACAGAATTTAGGGATAGAATTTGGGGATAGAATTTGGGGACAGAATTTGGGGACAGATTTTGGGGACAGAATTTGGGGACAGAATTTGGGGACAGAATTTGGGGACAGAATTTAGGGCAAAATTTGTGGACAGAATTTGGGGACACAATTTGGGGACTCAATTTGGGGATAGAATTTGGGGACAGAATGTGGGGACACAATTTGGGGACAGAATTTGGGGATAGAATTTGGGGACAGAATTTGGGGACAGAATTTGGGGACACAGTTTGGGGACAGAATTTGAGGACACAATTTGGGGACAGAATTTGGGGACAAAATTTGGGGACACAATTTGCGTACAGAATTTGGGGACAGAATTTGGGGACAGAATTTGGGGACTGAATTTGGGGACAGAATTTGGGGACAGAATTTCCGGACAGAATTTGGGGACAGAATTTGGGGACAGAATTTGGGGACAGAATTTGGGGACACAATTTGGGGCACAATTTGGGGACAAAATTTGGGGACAGAATTTGGGGACAGAATTTGGGGACAGAATTTGGGGACACAATTTGGGGACAGAATTTGGGGACAGAATGTGGGGACAGAATTTGGGGACAGAATTTGGGGACAGATTTTGGGTATAGAATTTGGGGACAGAATTTGGGGACAGAATTTGGGGACACAATTTGGGGCATAATTTGGGGACCGAATTTGGGGACAAAATTTGGGGACACAATTTGGGGACAGAATTTGGGGACAGAATTTGGGGACAGAATTTGGGGACACAATTTCGGGACAAAATTTGGGGACAGAATTTTGAGACAGAATGTGGGGACAAAATTTGGGGACAGAATTTTGGGACAGAATGTGGGGACAGAATTTGGGGACAGAATTTGGGGACAGAATTTGGGGACAGAATTTGGGGACACAATTTGGGGGCACAATTTGGGGACACAATTTGGGGACACAATTTGGGGACAGAATTTGGGGACAGAATTTGGGGACAGAATGCGGTGACAGAATTTGGGGACAGAATTTGGGGACAAAATTTTGGGACAGAATTTGGGGACAGAATTTGGGGACAGAATTTGGGGACAGAATTTGGGGACAGAATTTGGGGACAGAATTTGGGGACAGAATGTGGGGACAGAATTTGGGGACAGAATTTGGGGACAGAATTTGGGGACAGAATTTGGGGACAAAATTTGGAGACAAAATTTGGGGACAGAATTTTGGGACAGAATTTGGGGACAGAATTTGGGGACAGAATTTGGGAACACAATTTGGGGACACAATTTGGGGACACAATTTGGGGACACAATTTGGGGACACAATTATGGGACAGAATTTGGGGACAGAATTTGGGGACAGAATGTGGTGACAGAATTTGAGGACAGAATTTGGAGACAAAATTTGAGGACAGAATTTGGGGACAGAATTTGGGTACAGAACTTTGGGACAGAATGTGGAGACAGAAGTTGGGGACAGAATTTGGGGACAGAATTTGGGGACACAATTTGGGGACAGAATTTGGTGACACAATTTGGGGACAGAATTTGGGGACAGAATTTTGAGACAGAATTTGGGGACAGAATTTGGGGACAGAATTTGGGGACAGAATTTGGGGACAGAATGTGGGGACAGAATTTGGGGACAGAATTTGGGGACAGAATTTGACAACAGAATGTGGAGACAGAATTTGGGGACAGAATTTGGGGACAGAATTTGGGGACAGAATTTGGGGACACAATTTGGGGACAGAATTTGAGGACACAATTTGGGGACAGAATTTTGGGACAGAATGTGGGGACAGAATTTGGGGACAGATTTTGGGGATAGAATTTGGAGACAGAATTTGGGGACAGAATTTGGGGAAAGAATTTGGGGACAGAATTTGGGGACACAATTTGGGGACAGAATTTGGGGACAGAATTTGGGGACAGAATTTGGGGACACAATTTGGGGACACAATTTGGGGACACAATTTGGGGACAATATTTGGGGACAAAATTTGGGGACAGAATTTTGGGACAGAATTTGGGGACAGAATTTGGGGACAGAATGTGGGGACAGAATTTGGGGACACAATTTGGGGACAGAATTTGGGGACACAATTTGGGGACACAATTTGGGGACAGAATTTGCGGACAGAATGTGGGGACAGAATGTGGGGACAGAATTTGGGGACAGAATTTGGGGACAGAATTTGGGGACACAATTTGGGGACAGAATTTGGAGACAGAATTTGGGGACACAATTTGGGGACACAATTTGGGGACAGAATTTGGGGACTGAATTTCGTGAAAGAATGTGGGGACAGAATTTGGGGACAGAATTTGGGGACAGAATTTGGGGACACAATTTGGGGACACAATTTGGGGACACAATTTGGGGACAGAATTTGGGGACAGAATTTGGGGACAGAATTTGGGGACAGAATTTGGGGACACAATTTGGGGACAGAATTTGGGGACACAATTTGGGGACAGAACTTGGGGACACAATTTGGGGACACAATTTGGGGACACAATTTGGGGACAGAATTTGGGGACAGAATTTGGGGACAGAATGTGGTGACAGAATTTGGGGACAGAATTTGGGGACAGAATTTGGGGACAGAATTTGGGGACAGAATTTGGGGACAGAATTTTGGGACAGAATGTGGGGACAGAATTTGGGGACAGAATTTGGGGACAGAATTTGGGGACAGAATTTGGGGACAGAATTTGGGGACAGAATTTGGGGACACAATTTGGGGACAGAATTTGGGGACAGAATTTGGGGACAGAATGTGGGGACAGAATTTGGGGACAGAATGTGGGGACAGAATTTGGGGACAGAATTTGGGGACAGAATTTGGGGACAGAATGTTTGGACAGAATTTGGGGACAGAATTTGGGGACAGAATTTGGGGACAGAATTTGGGGACAGAAATTTGGAGACAGAATTTGGGGACACAATTTGGGGACAGAATTTTGGGACAGAATGTGGGGACAGAATTATGGGACAGATTATGGGGATAGAATTTGGAGACAGAATTTGGGGACAGAATTTGGGGAAAGAATTTGGGAACAGAATTTGGGGACAGAATTTGGGGACAGAATTTGGGGACAGAATTTGGGGACAGAATTTGGGGACACAATTTGGGGACACAATTTGGGGACACAATTTGGGGACAAAATTTGGGAACAGAATTTGGGGACAGACTGTGGGGACAGAATTTGGGGACAGAATGTGGGGACACAATTTGGGGACAGAATTTGGGTACAGAATTTGGGGACACAATTTGGGGACAGAATTTGGGGACAGAATTTGGGGACAGAATTTGGGGACAGAATTTGGGGACACAATTTGGGGACACAATTTGGGGACACAATTTGGGGACAGAATTTGGGGACAGAATTTGGGGACACAATTTTGGGACAGAATTTGGGGAAAGAATTTGGGGACAGAATTTGGGGACAGAATTTGGGGACAGAATTTGGGGACAGAATTTGGGGACAGAATTTGGGGACAGAATTTGGGGACAGAATTTGGGGACAGAATTTGGGGACAGAATTTGGGGACACAATTTGGGGACAGAATTTGGGGACAGAATTTGGGGACAGAATTTGGGGAAAGAATTTGGGGACAGAATTTGGGGACAGAATTTGGGGACAGAATTTGGGGACAGAATTCGGGAACACAATTTGGGGATACAATTTGGGGACAAAATTTGGGGGCAGAATTTGGGGACAGAATGTGGGGACAGAATTTGGGGACACAATTTGGGGACACAATTTGGGGACACAATTTAGGGACAGAATTTGGGGACAGAATTTGGGGACACAATTTGGGGACAGAATTTGGGGACACAATTTGGTGAAAGAATTTGGGGACACAATTTGTGGACAGAATTTGGGGACAGAATTTGGGGACAGAATTTGGGGACAGAATTTGGGGACAGAATTTGGGGACAGAATTTGGGGACAGAATTTGGGGAAAGAATTTGGGGACAGAATTTGGGGACAGAATTTGGGGACAGAATTTGGGGACAGAATTTGGGGACAGAATTTGGGGACACAATTTGGGAACACAATTTGGGGACACAATTTGGGGACAAAATTTGGGGACAGAATTTTGGGACAGAATGTGGGGACAGAATTTGGGGACAGAATGTGGGGACAGAATTTGGGGACAGAATTTGGGGACACAATTTGGGGACACAATTTGGGGACAGAATTTGGGGACAGAATGTGGGGACAGAATTTGGGTACACAATTTGGGGACAGAATTTGGGGACAGAATTTGGGGACACAATTTGGGGACAGAATTTGGGGACACAATTTGCGGACAGAATTTGGGGACACAATTTGGGGACACAATTTGGGGACACAATTTGGGGCCACAATTTGGGGACACAATTTGGGGAAAGCATGTCAGGACAGAATTTGGGGACAGAATGTGGGGACAGAATTTGGAGACAGAATTTGGGGACACAATTTGGGGACAGAATTTGGGGACAGAATTTGGCGACAGAATTTGGGGAAAGAATTTGGGGACAGAATGTGGGGACAGAATTTGGGGACAGAATTTGGGGACAGAATTTGGGGACAGAATTTGGGGACACAATTTGGGGACAAAATTTGGGGACAGAATTTTGAGACAGAATGTGGGGACAGAATTTGGGGACAGAATTTGGGGACAGAATTTGGGGACAGAATTTGGGGACACAATTTGGGGACAGAATTTGGGGTCAGAATTTTGGGACAGAATTTGGGGACACAATTTGGGGACACAATTTGGGGACAGAATTTGGGGACAAAATTTGGGGACAGAATTTTGGGACAGAATGTGGGGACAGAATTTGGGGAAAGAATTTGGGGACAGAATTTGGGGACAGAATTTGGGGACAGAATTTGGGGAGAGAATTTGGGGACAGAATTTGGGGACACAATTTGGGGACAGAATTTGGGGACACAATTTGGGGACAGAATTTGGGGACAGAATTTGGGGACAGAATTTGGGGACAGAATTTGGGGACAAAATTTGGGGACACAATTTGGGGACACAATTTGGGGACACAATTTGGGGACAGAATTTGTGGACAGAATTTGGGGACAGAATTTGGGGACAGAATTTGGGGACAGAATTTGGGGACAGAATTTGGGGACAGAATTTTGGGACAGAATGTGGGGACAGAATTTGGGGACAGAATTTGGGGGCAGAATTTGGGGACAGAATTTGGAGACAGAATTTGGGGACAGAATTTGGGGACACAATTTGGGGACAGAATTTGGAGACAGAATTTGGGGACAGAATTTGGGGACAGATTTTGGGGATAGAATTTGGAGACAGAATTTGGGGACAGAATTTGGGGACAGAATTTGGGGACAGAATTTGAAGACACAATTTGGGGACAGAATTTGGGGACACAATTTGGGGACAGAATTTGGGGACACAATTTAGGGACAGAATTTGGGTACACAATTTGGGGACAGAATTTGGGGACAGAATTTGGGGACAGAATTTGGGGACAGAATTTGGGGACAGAATTTGGGGACAGAATTTGGGGACAGAATTTGGGGACAGAATTTGGGGACAGAATTTGGGGACAGAATTTGGGGACAGAATTTGGGGACAGAATTTGGGGACAGAATTTGGGGACACAATTTGGGGACACAATTTGGGGACAGAATTTGGGGACAGAATTTGGGGACAAAATTTGGGGACAGAATTTGGGGACAGAATTTGGGGACAGAATTTTGGGACATAATGTGGGGACAGAATTTGGGGACAGAATTTGGGGATAGAATTTGGGGACAGAATTTGGGGACAGAATTTGGGGACAGATTTTGGGGACAGAATTTGGGGACAGAATTTGGGGACAGAATTTGGGGACAGAATTTGGGGCAAAATTTGTGGACAGAATTTGGGGACACAATTTGGGGACAGAATTTGGGGATAGAATTTGGGGACAGAATGTGGGGACAGAATTTGGGGACAGAATTTGGGGATAGAATTTGGGGACAGAATTTGGGGACAGAATTTGGGGACACAATTTGGGGACAGAATTTGAGGACAGAATTTGGGGACAGAATTTGGGGACACAATTTGGGACACAATTTGCGTACAGAATTTGGGGACAGAATTTGGGGACAGAATTTGGGGACTGAATTTGGGGACAGAATTTGGGGACAGAATTTCCGGACAGAATTTGGGGACAGAATTTGGGGACACAATTTGGGGACAGAATTTGGGGACACAATTTGGGGGCACAATTTGGGGACACAATTTGGGAACAGAATTTGGGGACAGAATTTGGGGACAGAATGTGGGGCAGAATTTGGGGACAGAATTTGGGGACAGAATGTGGGGACAGAATTTGGGGACAGAATTTGGGGACAGATTTTAGGTATAGAATTTGGGGACAGAATTTGGGGACAGAATTTGGGGACACAATTTGGGGCATAATTTGGGGACCGAATTTGGGGACAAAATTTGGGGACACAATTTGGGGACAGAATTTGGGGACAGAATTTGGGGACAGAATTTGGGGACACAATTTCGGGACAAAATTTGGGGACAGAATTTTGAGACAGAATGTGGGGACAAAATTTGGGGACAGAATTTTGGGACAGAATGTGGGGACAGAATTTGGGGACAGAATTTGGGGACAGAATTTGGGGACACAATTTGGGGACAGAATTTGGGGACACAATTTGGGGGCACAATTTGGGGACACAATTTGGGGACACAATTTGGGGACAGAATTTGGGGACAGAATTTGGGGACAGAATGTGGTGACAGAATTTGGGGACAGAATTTGGGGACAAAATTTTGGGACAGAATTTGGGGACAGAATTTGGGGACAGAATTTTGGGACAGAATGTGGAAACAGAATTTGGGGACAGAATTTGGGGACAGAATTTGGGGACAGAATTTGGGGACAGAATTTGGTGACAGAAATTGGGGACAGAATTTGGGGACAGAATTTGGGGACAGAATTTGGGGACAGAATGTGGGGACAGAATTTGGGGACAGAATTTGGGGACAGAATTTGGGGACAGAATTTGGGGACAAAATTTGGGGACAAAATTTGGGGACAGAATTTTGGGACAGAATTTGGGGACAGAATTTGGGGACAGAATTTGGGAACACAATTTGGGGACACAATTTGGGGACACAATTTGGGGACACAATTTGGGGACAGAATTTGGGGACAGAATTTGGGGACAGAATTTGGGGACAGAATGTGGTGACAGAATTTGGGGACAGAATTTGGAGACAAAATTTGAGGACAGAATTTGGGGACAGAATTTGGATACAGAACTTTGGGACAGAATGTGGGGACAGAAGTTGGGGACAGAATTTGGGGACAGAATTTGGGGACACAATTTGGGGACAGAATTTGGTGACACAATTTGGGGACAGAATTTGGGGACAGAATTTTGAGACAGAATTTGGGGACAGAATTTGGGGACAGAATTTGGGGACAGAATTTGGGGACAGAATTTGGGGACAGAATTTGGGGACAGAATTTGGGGAAATAATTTGGGGACAGAATTTGGGGACACAATTTGGGGACAGAATTTGGGGACAGAATTTGGGGACAGAATTTGGGGACACAATTTGGGGACACAATTTGGGGACACAATTTGGGGACAATATTTGGGGACAAAATTTGGGGACAGAATTTGGGGACAGAATTTGGGGACAGAATTTGGGGACAGAATGTTGTGGGGACAGAATTTGGGGACAGAATTTGGGGACAGAATTTGGGGACACAATTTGGGGACACAATTTGGGGACAGAATTTGCGGACAGAATTTGCGGACAGAATGTGGGGACAGAATGTGGGGACAGAATTTGGGGACAGAATTTGGGGACAGAATTTGGGGACAGAATTTGGAGACAGAATTTGGGGACACAATTTGGGGACACAATTTTTGGACAGAATTTGGGGACTGAATTTGGTGAAAGAATGTGGGGACAGAATTTGGGGACAGAATTTGGGGACAGAATTTGGGGACAGAATTTGGGGACACAATTTGGGGACACAATTTGGGGACACAATTTGGGGACAGAATTTGGGGACAGAATTTGGGGACAGAATTTTGGGACAGAATTTGGGGACAGAATTTGGGGACACAATTTGGGGACAGAATTTGGGGACACAATTTGGGGACACAATTTGGGGACACAATTTGGGGACACAATTTGGGGACACAATTTGGGGACAGAATTTTGAGACAGAATTTGGGGACAGAATGTGGTGACAGAATTTGGGGACAGAATTTGGGGACAGAATTTGGGGACAGAATTTGGGGACAGAATTTGGGGACAGAATTTTGGGACAGAATGTGGGGACAGAATTTGGGGACAGAATTTGGGGACAGAATTTGGGGACAGAATTTGGGGACAGAATTTGGGGACAGAATTTGGGGACAGAATTTGGGGACAGAATTTTGGGACAGAATGTGGGGACAGAATTTGGGGACAGAATTTGGGGACAGAATTTGGGGACAGAATGTTTGGACAGAATTTGGGGACAGAATTTGGGGACAGAATTTGGGGACAGAATTTGGGGACAGAAATTTGGGGACAGAATTTGGGGACACAATTTGGGGACAGAATTTTGGGACAGAATGTGGGGACAGAATTATGGGACAGATTTTGGGGATAGAATTTGGAGACAGAATTTGGGGACAGAATTTGGGGAAAGAATTTGGGGACAGAATTTGGGGACAGAATTTGGGGACAGAATTTGGGGACAGAATTTGGGGACACAATTTGGGGACACAATTTGGGGACACAATTTGGGGACAAAATTTGGGGACAGAATTTGGGGACAGACTGTGGGGACAGAATTTGGGGACAGAATGTGGGGACAGAATTTGGGGACAGAATTTGGGTACAGAATTTGGGGACACAATTTGGGGACAGACTTTGGGGACAGAATTTGGGGACAGAATTTGGGGACAGAATTTGGGGACAGAATTTGGGGACACTATTTGGGGACACAATTTGGGGACACAATTTGGGGACACAATTTGGGGACACAATTTGGGGACACAATTTTGGGACAGAATTTGGGGAAAGAATGTGGGGACAGAATTTGGGGACAGAATTTGGGGACAGAATTTGGGGACAGAATTTGGGGACAGAATTTGGGGACAGAATTTGGGGACAGAATTTGGGGACACAATTTGGGGACACAATTTGGGGACACAATTTGGGGACACAATTTGGGGACAGAATTTGGGGACAGAATTTGGGGAAAGAATTTGGGGACAGAATTTGGGGACAGAATTTGGGGACAGAATTTGGGGACAGAATTTGGGGACAGAATTTGGGAACACAATTTGGGGACACAATTTGGGGACAAAATTTGGGGACAGAATTTTGAGACAGAATTTGGGGACAGAATTTGGGGACAGAATTTGGGGACAGAATTTGGGGACAGAATTTGGGGACAGAATTTGGGGACACAATTTGGGGACAAAATTTGGGGACAGAATTTTGGGACAGAATGTGGGGAAAGAATTTGGTGAAAGAATTTGGGGACAGAATTTGTGGACAGAATTTGGGGACAGAATTTGGGGACAGAATTTGGGGACAGAATTTGGGGACAAAATTTGGGGAAAGAATTTGGGGACAGAATTTGGGGACAGAATTTGGGGACAGAATTTGGGTACAAAATTTGGGGACACAATTTGGGGACACAATTTGGGGACACAATTTGTGGACAGAATTTGGGGACAGAATTTGGGGACAGAATTTGGGGACACAATTTGGGGACAGAATTTGGGGACAGAATTTTGGGACAGAATTTGGGGACAGAATTTGGGGACAGAATTTGGGGACAGAATTTGGGGACAGAATTTGGGGACAGAATTTGGGGACAGAATTTGGGGACAGAATTTGGGGACAGAATTTGGGGACAGAATTTGGGGACAGAATTTGGGGACAGAATTTGGGGACAGAATTTGGGGACAGAATTTGGGGACAGAATTTGGGGACAGAATTTTGGGACATAATGTGGGGACAGAATTTGGGGACAGAATTTGGGGATAGAATTTGGGGACACAATTTGGGGACAGAATTTGGGGACAGAATTTTGGGACAGAATGTAGGGACAGAATTTGGGGACACAATTTGGGGACAGAATTTCAGGACACTATTTGGGGACAGAATTTGGGGACAGAATTTGGGGACACAATTTGCGGACAGAATTTGGGGACAGAATTTGGGGACAGAATTTGGGGACAGAATTTGGGGACACAATTTGGGGACAGAATTTGGGGACAGAATTTGGGGACAGAATTTGGGGACAGAATTTGGGGACAGAATTTGGGGACACAATTTGGGGACACAATTTGGGGACACAATTTGGTGACAGAATTTGGGGACAGAATTTGGGGACAGATTGTGGGGCAGAATTTGGGGACAGAATTTGGGGACAGAATGTGGGGACAGAATTTGGGGACAGAATTTGGGGACAAAATTTGGGGACAGCATTTGGGGACACAATTTGGGGACAGAATTTGGGGACAGAATGTGGGGACAGAATTTGGGGACAGATTTTGGGTATAAAATTTGGAGACAGAATTTGGGGACAGAATTTGGGGACAGAATTTGGGGACACAATTTGGGGACAGAATTTGGGGACAGAATTTGGGGACTCAATTTGGGGACACAATTTGGGGACAGAATTTGGGGACAGAATTTGGGGACACAATTTCGGGACAAAATTTGGGGACAGAATTTTGAGACAGAATGTGGGGATAAAATTTGGGGACAGAATTTTGGGACAGAATGTGGGGACAGAATTTGGGGACAGAATTTGGGGACAGAATTTGTGGACAGAATTTGGGGACACAATTTGGGGGCACAATTTGGGGACACAATTTGGGGACACAATTTGGGAACAGAATTTGGGGACAGAATTTGGGGACAGAATTTGGGGACAGAATGTGGTGACAGAATTTGGGGACAGAATTTGGGGACAAAATTTTGGGACAGAATTTGGGGACAGAATTTGGGGACAGAATTTTGGGACAGAATGTGGGGACAGAATTTGGGGACAGAATTTGGGGACAGAATTTGGGGACAGAATTTGGGGACAGAATTTGGGGACAGAACTTGGGGACAGAATTTGGGGACAGAATTTGGGGACAGAATTTGGGGACAGAATGTGGGGACAGAATTTGGGGACAGAATTTGGGGACAGAATTTGGGGACAGAATTTGGGGACACAATTTGGGGACAAAATTTGGGGACAGAATTTGGTTGACAGAAGTTGGGGACAGAATTATGGGACAGAATTTGGGGACACAATTTGGGAACACAATTTGGGGACACAGTTTGGGGACCCAATTTGGGGACAGAATTTGGGGACAGAATTTGGGGACAGAATTTTGGACAGAATTTGGGGACAGAATGTGGTGACAGAATTTGGGGACAGAATTTGGGGACAGAATTCGGGGACAGAATTTGGGGACAGAATTTTGGGACAGAATGTGGGGACAGAATTTGGGGACAGAATTTGGGGACAGAATTTGGGGACAGAATTTGGGGACACAATTTGGGGACACAATTTGGGGACACAATTTGGGGACAGAATTTGGGGACACAATTTGGGGACAGAATTTGGGGACAGAATTTGGGGACACAATTTGGGGAAACAATTTGGGGACAGAATTTGGGGACACAATTTGGGGACAGAATTTGGGGACAGAATGTGGGGACAGAATTTGGGGACAGATTTTGGGGATAGAATTTGGAGACAGAATTTGGGGACAGAATTTGGGGAAAGAATTTGGGGACAGAATTTGGGGACACAATTTGGGGACAGAATTTGGGGACAGAATTTGGGGACAAAATTTGGGGACACAATTTGGGGACAGAATTTGGGGACACAATTTGAGGACACAATTTCGGGAGAAAATTTGGGGACAAAATTTAGGGACAGAATTTTGGGACAGAATGTGGGGACAGAATTTGGGGACAGAATGTGGGGACAGAATTTGGAGACAGAATTTGGGGACAGAATTTGGGGACACAATTTGGGGACCCAATTTGGGGACAGAATTTGCGGACAGAATGTGGGGACAGAATTTGGGGACAAATTTGGGGACAGAATTTGGGGACAGAATTTGGGGACAGAATTTGGGGACAGAATTTGGGGACAGAATTTGGGGACAGAATTTGGGGACAGAATTTGGGGACAGAATTTGGGGACAGAATTTGGGGACAGAATTTGGGGACAGAATTTGGGGACAATATTTGGGGACAGAATTTGGGGACAGAATTTGGGGACAGAATTTGGGGAAAGAATGTGGGGACAGAATTTGGGGACAGAATTTGGGGACAGAATTTGGGGACAGAATTTGGGGACAAAATTTGGGGACACAATTTGGGGACACAATTTGGAGACAGAATTTTGGGACAGAATTTGGGGACAGAATTTGGGGACAAAATTTGGGGACAGAATTTGGGGACACAATTTGGGACACAATTTGGGGACAGAATTTTGGGGACAGAATTTGTGGACACAATTTGGGAACACAATTTGGGGACAGAATTTGGGGACAGAATTTGGGGACAGAATTTGGGGACAGAATTTGGGGACAGAATGTCGGGACAGAATTTGGGGACAGAATTTGGGGACAGAATTTGGAGACAGAATTTGGGGACATAATTTGGGGACAGAATTTGGGGACACAATTTGGGGACAAAATTTGGGGACACAATTTGGGGACAGAATTTGGGGACACAATTTGGGGACAGAATTTGGGGACAGAATTTGGGGACAGAATTTGGGGACAGAATTTGGGGAGAAAATTTGGGGACAAAATTTGGGGACAGAATTTGGGGACACAATTTGGGGACAGAATTTGGGGACAGAATTTGGGGACAGAATTTGGGGACAGAATTTGGGGACAGACTTGGGGGACAGAAATTGGGGACAGAATTTGGGGAGACAATTTGGGGACAGAATTTGGGGACACGATTTGGGGACAGAATTTGGGGACACAATTTGGGACACGATTTTTTTTTTTTTTTTTTTTTTTTTTACATACAAAAAAGTGTTTCTGGGACAGAATTTGGGGACACAATTTGGGGACACAATTTGGGGACACAATTTGGGGACAGAATTTGGGGACACAATTTAAGCACAGAATTTGGGGACAGAATTTGGGGACACAATTTGGGGACAGAATGTGGGGATAGAATTTGGGGACAGAGTTTGGGGACAGAATTTGGGGACAGAATTTGGGGACAGAATTTGGGGACAGAATTTGGGGACAGAATTTGGGGACAGAATTTGGTGACACAATTTGGGGACTGAATTTGGGGACAGAATTTGGGGACAGAATTTGGGGACAGAATTTGGGGACACGATTTGGGGACAGAATTTGGGGACAGAATTTGGGGACAGAATTTGGGGACAGAATTTGGGGACAGAATTTGGGGACAGAATGTGGGGACAGAATTTGGGGACAAAATTTGGGGACAGAATTTGGGGACAGAATTTGGGGACAGAATTTTGGGACAGAATTTTGGGACAGACTTGGGGGACAGAAATTTGGGACAGAATTTGGGGACACAATTTGGGGACAGAATTTGGGGACACAATTTGGGGACAGAATTTGGGGACACAATTTGGGGACAGAATTTGGGGACAGAATTTGGGGACAGAATTTGGGGACAGAATTTGGGGACAGAAGGGACATAATTTGGGGACAGAATTTGGGGACAGAATTTGGGGACAGAATTTGGGGACAGAATTTGGGGACACAATTTGGGGACAGAATTTGGGGACACAATTTGGGGACACAATTTGGGGACAGAATTTGGGGACAGAATTTGAGGACAGAATTTGGGGACAGAATTTGGGGACACAATTTGGGGACAAAATTTGGGGACAGAATTTGGGGACAAAATTTGGGGATAGAATTTGGGGACAGAATTTGGGGACACAATTTGGGGACAGAATTTGGGGACAAAATTTGGGGACAGAATTTGGTGACAGAATTTGGGGACAGAATTTGGGAACAGAATTTGGGGACAGAATTTGGGGACAGAATTTGGGGACAGAATTTAGGGACAGAATTTGGGGACAAAATTTGGGGACAGAATTTGGGGACAGAATGTGAAGACAGAATTTGGGGACAGAATTTGGGGACAGAATTTGGGGACACAATTTGGGGACAGAATTTGAGAACAGTATTTGGGGACAGAATTTGGGGACAGAATTTGGGGACACAATTTGGGGACACAATTTGGGGACACAATTTGGGGACACAATTTGGGGACAGAATTTGGGGACAGAATTTGGGGACAGAATTTGGGGACAGAATTTGGAGACAGAATTTGGGGACAGAAGGGACAGAATTTGGGGACAGAATTTGCGGACAGAATTTGGGGACACAATTTAGGGACAAAATTTGGGGACAGAATTTGGGGACAGAATGTGAAGACAGAATTTGGGGACAGAATTTGGGGACAGAATGTGAAGACAGAATTTGGGGACACAATTTGGGGACACAATTTGCGTACAGAATTTGGGGACAGAATTTGGGGACACAATTTGGGGACACAATTTGCGTACAGAATTTGGGGACAGAATTTGGGGACAGAATTTGGGGACTGAATTTGGGGACAGAATTTGGGGACAGAATTTCCGGACAGAATTTGGGGACAGAATTTGGGGACACAATTTGGGGACAGAATTTGGGGACACAATTTGGGGGCACAATTTGGGGACACAATTTGGGGACAGAATTTAGGGACAGAATTTGGGGACAGAATGTGGGGCAGAATTTGGGGACAGAATTTGGGGACAGAATGTGGGGACAGAATTTGGGGACAGAATTTGGGGACAGATTTTAGGTATAGAATTTGGGGACAGAATTTGGGGACAGAATTTGGGGACACAATTTGGGGCATAATTTGGGGACCGAATTTGGGGACAAAATTTGGGGACACAATTTGGGGACAGAATTTGGGGACAGAATTTGGGGACAGAATTTGGGGACACAATTTCGGGACAAAATTTGGGGACAGAATTTTGAGACAGAATGTGGGGACAAAATTTGGGGACAGAATTTTGGGACAGAATGTGGGGACAGAATTCGGGGACAGAATTTGGGGACAGAATTTGGGGACACAATTTGGGGACAGAATTTGGGGACACAATTTGGGGGCACAATTTGGGGACACAATTTGGGGACACAATTTGGGGACAGAATTTGGGGACAGAATTTGGGGACAGAATGTGGTGACAGAATTTGGGGACAGAATTTGGGGACAAAATTTTGGGACAGAATTTGGGGACAGAATTTGGGGACAGAATTTTGGGACAGAATGTGGAAACAGAATTTGGGGACAGAATTTGGGGACAGAATTTGGAGACAGAATTTGGGGACAGAATTTGGTGACAGAAATTGGGGACAGAATTTGGGGACAGAATTTGGGGACAGAATTTGGGGACAGAATGTGGGGACAGAATTTGGGGACAGAATTTGGGGACAGAATTTGGGGACAGAATTTGGGGACAAAATTTGGGGACAAAATTTGGGGACAGAATTTTGGGACAGAATTTGGGGACAGAATTTGGGGACAGAATTTGGGAACACAATTTGGGGACACAATTTGGGGACACAATTTGGGGACACAATTTGGGGACAGAATTTGGGGACAGAATTTGGGGACAAAATTTGGGGACAGAATGTGGTGACAGAATTTGGGGACAGAATTTGGAGACAAAATTTGAGGACAGAATTTGGGGACAGAATTTGGATACAGAACTTTGGGACAGAATGTGGGGACAGAAGTTGGGGACAGAATTTGGGGACAGAATTTGGGGACACAATTTGGGGACAGAATTTGGTGACACAATTTGGGGACAGAATTTGGGGACAGAATTTTGAGACAGAATTTGGGGACAGAATTTGGGGACAGAATTTGGGGACAGAATTTGGGGACAGAATGTGGGGACAGAATTTGGGGACAGAATTTGGGGAAAGAATTTGGGGACAGAATTTGGGGACACAATTTGGGGACACAATTTGGGGACAGAATTTGGGGACAGAATTTGGGGACAGAATTTGGGGACACAATTTGGGGACACAATTTGGGGACAATATTTGGGGACAAAATTTGGGGACAGAATTTGGGGACAGAATTTGGGGACAGAATTTGGGGACAGAATGTTGTGGGGACAGAATTTGGGGACAGAATTTGGGGACACAATTTGGGGACACAATTTGGGGACAGAATTTGCGGACAGAATTTGCGGACAGAATGTGGGGACAGAATGTGGGGACAGAATTTGGGGACAGAATTTGGGGACAGAATTTGGGGACAGAATTTGGAGACAGAATTTGGGGACACAATTTGGGGACACAATTTTTGGACAGAATTTGGGGACTGAATTTGGTGAAAGAATGTGGGGACAGAATTTGGGGACAGAATTTGGGGACAGAATTTGGGGACAGAATTTGGGGACACAATTTGGGGACACAATTTGGGGACACAATTTGGGGACAGAATTTGGGGACAGAATTTGGGGACAGAATTTTGGGACAGAATTTGGGGACAGAATTTGGGGACACAATTTGGGGACAGAATTTGGGGACACAATTTGGGGACACAATTTGGGGACACAATTTGGGGACACAATTTGGGGACACAATTTGGGGACAGAATTTTGAGACAGAATTTGGGGACAGAATGTGGTGACAGAATTTGGGGACAGAATTTGGGGACAGAATTTGGGGACAGAATTTGGGGACAGAATTTGGGGACAGAATTTTGGGACAGAATGTGGGGACAGAATTTGGGGACAGAATTTGGGGACAGAATTTGGGGACAGAATTTGGGGACAGAATTTGGGGACAGAATTTGGGGACAGAATTTGGGGACAGAATTTGGGGACAGAATTTGGGGACAGAATTTTGGGACAGAATGTGGGGACAGAATTTGGGGACAGAATTTGGGGACAGAATTTGGGGACAGAATGTTTGGACAGAATTTGGGGACAGAATTTGGGGACAGAATTTGGGGACAGAATTTGGGGACAGAAATTTGGGGACAGAATTTGGGGACACAATTTGGGGACAGAATTTTGGGACAGAATGTGGGGACAGAATTATGGGACAGATTTTGGGGATAGAATTTGGAGACAGAATTTGGGGACAGAATTTGGGGAAAGAATTTGGGGACAGAATTTGGGGACAGAATTTGGGGACAGAATTTGGGGACAGAATTTGGGGACAGAATTTGGGGACACAATTTGGGGACACAATTTGGGGACAGAATTTGGGGACAAAATTTGGGGACAGAATTTGGGGACAGACTGTGGGGACAGAATTTGGGGACAGAATGTGGGGACAGAATTTGGGGACAGAATTTGGGTACAGAATTTGGGGACACAATTTGGGGACAGACTTTGGGGACAGAATTTGGGGACAGAATTTGGGGACAGAATTTGGGGACAGAATTTGGGGACACTATTTGGGGACACAATTTGGGGACACAATTTGGGGACACAATTTGGGGACACAATTTGGGGACACAATTTTGGGACAGAATTTGGGGAAAGAATGTGGGGACAGAATTTGGGGACAGAATTTGGGGACAGAATTTGGGGACAGAATTTGGGGACAGAATTTGGGGACAGAATTTGGGAACACAATTTGGGGACACAATTTGGGGACAAAATTTGGGGACAGAATTTTGAGACAGAATTTGGGGACAGAATTTGGGGACAGAATTTGGGGACAGAATTTGGGGACAGAATTTGGGGACAGAATTTGGGGACACAATTTGGGGACAAAATTTGGGGACAGAATTTTGGGACAGAATGTGGGGACAGAATTTGGTGAAAGAATTTGGGGACAGAATTTGTGGACAGAATTTGGGGACAGAATTTGGGGACAGAATTTGGGGACAGAATTTGGGGACAGAATTTGGGGAAAGAATTTGGGGACAGAATTTGGGGACAGAATTTGGGGACAGAATTTGGGTACAAAATTTGGGGACACAATTTGGGGACACAATTTGGGGACACAATTTGTGGACAGAATTTGGGGACAGAATTTGGGGACAGAATTTGGGGACACAATTTGGGGACAGAATTTGGGGACAGAATTTGGGGACAGAATTTGGGGACAGAATTTGGGGACAGAATTTGGGGACAGAATTTGGGGACAGAATTTGGGGACAGAATTTGGGGACAGAATTTGGGGACAGAATTTGGGGACAGAATTTGGGGACAGAATTTGGGGACAGAATTTGGGGACAAAATTTGGGGACAGAATTTGGGGACACAATTTGGGGACAGAATTTTGGGACATAATGTGGGGACAGAATTTGGGGACAGAATTTGGGGATAGAATTTGGGGACACAATTTGGGGACAGAATTTTGGGACAGAATTTTGGGACAGAATGTAGGGACAGAATTTGGGGACACAATTTGGGGACAGAATTTCAGGACACAATTTGGGGACAGAATTTGGGGACAGAATTTGGGGACACAATTTGCGGACAGAATTTGGGGACAGAATTTGGGGACAGAATTTGGGGACAGAATTTGGGGACACAATTTGGGGACAGAATTTGGGGACAGAATTTGGGGACAGAATTTGGGGACAGAATTTGGGGACACAATTTGGGGACACAATTTGGGGACACAATTTGGTGACAGAATTTGGGGACAGAATTTGGGGACAGAGTGTGGGGCAGAATTTGGGGACAGAATTTGGGGACAGAATGTGGGGACAGAATTTGGGGACAGAATTTGGGGACAAAATTTGGGGACAGCATTTGGGGACACAATTTGGGGACAGAATTTGGGGACAGAATGTGGGGACAGAATTTGGGGACAGATTTTGGGTATAAAATTTGGAGACAGAATTTGGGGACAGAATTTGGGGACAGAATTTGGGGACACAATTTGGGGACAGAATTTGGGGACAGAATTTGGGGACTCAATTTGGGGACACAATTTGGGGACAGAATTTGGGGACAGAATTTGGGGACACAATTTCGGGACAAAATTTGGGGACAGAATTTTGAGACAGAATGTGGGGATAAAATTTGGGGACAGAATTTTGGGACAGAATGTGGGGACAGAATTTGGGGACAGAATTTGGGGACAGAATTTGTGGACAGAATTTGGGGACACAATTTGGGGGCACAATTTGGGGACACAATTTGGGGACACAATTTGGGAACAGAATTTGGGGACAGAATTTGGGGACAGAATTTGGGGACAGAATGTGGTGACAGAATTTGGGGACAGAATTTGGGGACAAAATTTTGGGACAGAATTTGGGGACAGAATTTGGGGACAGAATTTTGGGACAGAATGTGGGGACAGAATTTGGGGACAGAATTTGGGGACAGAATTTGGGGACAGAATTTGGGGACAGAATTTGGGGACAGAACTTGGGGACAGAATTTGGGGACGGAATTTGGGGACAGAATTTGGGGACAGAATGTGGGGACAGAATTTGGGGACAGAATTTGGGGACAGAATTTGGGGACAGAATTTGGGGACACAATTTGGGGACACAATTTGGGGACAAAATTTGGGGACAGAATTTGGTTGACAGAAGTTGGGGACAGAATTTGGGGACAGAATTTGGGGACACAATTTGGGAACACAATTTGGGGACACAATTTGGGGACCCAATTTGGGGACAGAATTTGGGGACAGAATTTGGGGACAGAATTTTGGACAGAATTTTGGACAGAATTTGGGGACAGAATGTGGTGACAGAATTTGGGGACAGAATTTGGGGACAGAATTCGGACACAGAATTTGGGGACAGAATTTTGGGACAGAATGTGGGGACAGAATTTGGGGACAGAATTTGGGGACAGATTTTGGGGACAGAATTTGGGGACACAATTTGGGGACACAATTTGGGGACACAATTTGGGGACAGAATTTGGGGACAGAATTTGGGGACAGAATTTGGGGACAGAATTTGGGGACACAATTTGGGGAAACAATTTGGGGACAGAATTTGGGGACACAATTTGGGGACAGAATTTTGGGACAGAATGTGGGGACAGAATTTGGGGACAGATTTTGGGGATAGAATTTGGAGACAGAATTTGGGGACAGAATTTGGGGAAAGAATTTGGGGACAGAATTTGGGGACACAATTTGGGGACAGAATTTGGGGACAGAATTTGGGGACAAAATTTGGGGACACAATTTGGGGACAGAATTTGGGGACACAATTTGAGGACACAATTTCGGGAGAAAATTTGGGGACAAAATTTAGGGACAGAATTTTGGGACAGAATTTGGGGACAGAATTTGGGGACAGAATGTGGGGACAGAATTTGGAGACAGAATTTGGGGACAGAATTTGGGGACAGAATTTGGGGACACAATTTGGGGACCCAATTTGGGGACAGAATTTGCGGACAGAATGTGGGGACAGAATTTGGGGACAGAATTTGGGGACAGAATTTGGGGACAGAATTTGGGGACAGAATTTGGGGACAGAATTTGGGGACAGAATTTGGGGACAGAATTTGGGGACAGAATTTGGGGACAGAATTTGGGGACAATATTTGGGGACAGAATTTGGGGACAGAATTTGGGGACAGAATTTGGGGAAAGAATGTGGGGACAGAATTTGGGGACAGAATTTGGGGACAGAATTTGGGGACAGAATTTGGGGACAAAATTTGGGGACACAATTTGGGGACACAATTTGGAGACAGAATTTTGGGACAGAATTTGGGGACAGAATTTGGGGACAAAATTTGGGGACAGAATTTGGGGACACAATTTGGGACACAATTTGGGGACAGAATTTTGGGGACAGAATTTGTGGACACAATTTGGGAACACAATTTGGGGACAGAATTTGGGGACAGAATTTGGGGACAGAATTTGGGGACACAATTTGGGGACAGAATTTGGGGACAGAATGTCGGGACAGAATTTGGGGACAGAATTTGGGGACAGAATTTGGAGACAGAATTTGGGGACATAATTTGGGGACAGAATTTGGGGACACAATTTGGGGACAAAATTTGGGGACACAATTTGGGGACAGAATTTGGGGACAGAATTTGGGGACACAATTTGGGGACAGAATTTGGGGACAGAATTTGGGGACAGAATTTGGGGACAGAATTTGGGGAGAAAATTTGGGGACAAAATTTGGGGACAGAATTTGGGGACACAATTTGGGGACAGAATTTGGGGACAGAATTTGGGGACAGAATTTGGGGACAGAATTTGGGGACAGACTTGGGGGACAGAAATTGGGGACAGAATTTGGGGAGACAATTTGGGGACAGAATTTGGGGACACGATTTGGGGACAGAATTTGGGGACACAATTTGGGACACGATTTTTTTTTTTTTTTTTTTTTTTTTTACATACAAAAAAGTGTTTCTGGGACAGAATTTGGGGACAGAATTTGGGGACACAATTTGGGGACACAATTTGGGGACACAATTTGGGGACAGAATTTGGGGACACAATTTAAGGACAGAATTTGGGGACAGAATTTGGGGACACAATTTGGGGACAGAATGTGGGGATAGAATTTGGGGACAGAGTTTGGGGACAGAATTTGGGGACAGAATTTGGGGACAGAATTTGGGGACAGAATTTGGGGACAGAATTTGGGGACAGAATTTGGGGACAGAATTTGGTGACACAATTTGGGGACAGAATTTGGGGACAGAATTTGGGGACAGAATTTGGGGACAGAATTTGGGGACACGATTTGGGGACAGAATTTGGGGACAGAATTTGGGGACAGAATTTGGGGACAGAATTTGGGGACACAATTTGGGGACAGAATGTGGGGACAGAATTTGGGGACAAAATTTGGGGACAGAATTTGGGGACAGAATTTGGGGACAGAATTTTGGGACAGAATTTTGGGACAGACTTGGGGGACAGAAATTTGGGACAGAATTTGGGGACACAATTTGGGGACAGAATTTGGGGACACAATTTGGGGACAGAATTTGGGGACACAATTTGGGGACAGAATTTGGGGACAGAATTTGGGGACAGAATTTGGGGACAGAAGGGACATAATTTGGGGACAGAATTTGGGGACAGAATTTGGGGACAGAATTTGGGGACAGAATTTGGGGACACAATTTGGAAACAGAATTTGGGGACACAATTTGGGGACACAATTTGGGGACAGAATTTGGGGACAGAATTTGAGGACAGAATTTGGGGACAGAATTTGGGGACACAATTTGGGGACAAAATTTGGGGACAGAATTTGGGGACAAAATTTGGGGATAGAATTTGGGGACAGAATTTGGGGACACAATTTGGGGACAGAATTTGGGGACAAAATTTGGGGACAGAATTTGGTGACAGAATTTGGGGACAGAATTTGGGAACAGAATTTGGGGACAGAATTTGGGGACAGAATTTGGGGACAGAATTTAGGGACAGAATTTGGGGACAAAATTTGGGGACAGAATTTGGGGACAGAATGTGAAGACAGAATTTGGGGACAGAATTTGGGGACAGAATTTGGGGACACAATTTGGGGACAGAATTTGAGAACAGTATTTGGGGACAGAATTTGGGGACAGAATTTGGTGACACAATTTGGGGACACAATTTGGGGACACAATTTGGGGACACAATTTGGGGACAGAATTTGGGGACAGAATTTGGGGACAGAATTTGGGGACAGAATTTGGAGACAGAATTTGGGGACAGAAGGGACAGAATTTGGGGACAGAATTTGCGGACAGAATTTGGGGACACAATTTAGGGACAAAATTTGGGGACAGAATTTGGGGACAGAATGTGAAGACAGAATTTGGGGACAGAATTTGGGGACAGAATGTGAAGACAGAATTCGGGGACAGAATTTGGGGACAGAATTTGGGGACACAATTTGGGGACAGAATTTGAGGACAGTATTTGGGGACAGAATTTGGGGACAGAATTTGGGGACAGAATTTGGGGACAGAATTTGGGGACAGAATTTGGGGACAGAATTTGGGGACAGAATTTGGGGACAGAATTTGGGGACAGAATTTGGGGACAGAATTTGGGGACAGAATTTGGGGACAGAATTTGGGGACAGAATTTGGAGACAGAATTTTGGGACAGAATTTGGGACAGAATTTGGGGCAAAATTTGGGGACACAATTTGGGGACAGAATTTGGGGACAGAATTTGGGGACAGAATTTGGGGACAGAATTTTGGGACAGAATTTGGGGACACAATTTGGGGACAGAATTTGGGGACAGAATTTGGGGACAAAATTTGTTGACAGAATTTGGGGACACAATTTGGGGACAGAATTTGGGGACAGAATGTGGGGACAGAATTTGGTTACAGAATTTGGGGACAAAATTTGGGGACAGAATTTGGGGACACAATTTGGGGACAGAATTTTGGGAGAGAATTTGGGGACACAATTTGGGGACACAATTTGGGGGCACAATTTGGGGACAGAATTTGGGGACACAATTTGGGGACAGAATTTGGGGACAGAATTTGGGGACAGAATTTGGGGACAGAATTTGGGGACAGAATTTGGGGACAGAATTTGGGGACAGAATTTGGGGACACAATTTGGGGACACAATTTGGGGGCACAATTTGGGGACAAAATTTGGGGACACAATTTGGGGACAGAATGTGGTGACAGAATTTGGGGACAGAATTTGGGGACAGAATTTGGGGACAGAATTTGGGGACAGAATTTGGGGACAGAATTTGGGGACAGAATTTGGGGACAGAATTTGGGGACAGAATTTGGGGACAGAATTTGGGGACAGAATTTGGGGCAAAATTTGGGGACAGAACTTGAGGACAGAATTTAGGGACAGAAGGGACAGAATTTGGGGACAGAATTTGGGGACAGAATTTGGGGACAGAATTTGGGGACAGAAGGGACATAATTTGGGGACAGAATTTGGGGACACAATTTGGGGACAGAATTTGGGGACAGAATTTGGGGACACAATTTGGGGACACAATTTGGGGACAGAATTTGGGGACACAATTTGGGGACACAATTTGGGGACAGAATTTGGGGACAGAATTTGGGGACAGAGTTTGGGGACAGAATTTGGGGACAGAATTTGGGGACACAATTTGGGGACAAAATTTGGGGACAGAATTTGGGGACACAATTTGGGGATAGAATTTGGGGACAGAATTTGGGGACAGAATTTGGGGACACAATTTGGGGACAGAATTTGGTGACAGAATTTGGGGACAGAATTTGGGAACAGAATTTGGGGACAGAATTTGGGGACAGAATTTGGGGACAGAATTTGGGGACAGAATTTGGGGACAGAATTTGGAGACACAATTTGGGTACAGAATTTGGGGACAGAATTTGGGGACAGAATTTGGGGACAGAATTTGCGGACAGAATTTGGGGACAGAATTTAGGGACAAAATTTGGGGACAGAATTTGGGGACAGAATGTGAAGACAGAATTTGGGGACAAAATTTGGGGACAGAATTTGGGGACAGAATTTGGTGACAGAATTTGGGGACAGAATTTGAGGACAGTATTTGGGGACCGAATTTGGGGACAGAATTTGGGGACAGAATTTGGGGACACAATTTGGGGACACAATTTGGGGACAGAATTTGGGGACAGAATTTGGGGACAGAATTTGGGGACAGAATTTGGAGACAGAATTTGGGGACAGAATTTGGGGACAGAATTTGGGGACAGAATTTGGGGACAGAATTTGAGGACACAATTTGGGGACAGAATTTGGGGACAGAATTTGGGGACAGAATTTGGGGACAGAATTTTGGGACAGAATTTGGGGACAGAATTTGGGGACAGAATTTGGGGACAGAATTTTGGGACAGAATTTGGGGACAGAATTTGGGGACAGAATTTGGGGACACAATTTGGGGACAGAATTTGGGGACAGAATTTGGGGACACAATTTGGGGACAGAATTTTGGGACAGAATTTGGGGACAGAATTTGGGGATAGAATTTGGGGACAGAATTTGGGGACAGAATTTGGGGACAGAATTTGGGGACAGAATTTGGGGACAGAATTTGGGGACAGAATTTGGGGACAGAATTTGGGGACAAAATTTGGGGACAGAATTTTGGGACAAAATTTGGGGACAGAATTTGGGGACAGAATTTGGGGACAGAATTTGGGGACAGAATTTGGGGACAGAATTTGGGGACAGAATTTGGGGACAGAATTTGGGGACAGAATTTGGGAACAGAATTTGGGGACAGAATTTGGGGACAGAATTTGGGGACAGAATGTGGGGACAGAATTTGGGGACAGAATTTGGGGACAGAATTTGGGGACAGAATTTGGAGACAGAATTTGGGGACAGAATTTGCGGACAGAATTTGGGGAAACAATTTGGGGACAAAATTTGTGGACAGAATTTTGGGACAGAATGTGGTGACAGAATTTGGGGACAGAATTTGGGGACAGAATTTGGGGACAGAATTTGGGGACAGAATTTGGGGACAGAATTTGGGGACAGAATTTGGGGACAGAATGTGGGGACACAATTTGGGGACAGAATTTGGGGACAGAATTTGGGGACAGAATTTGGGGACAGAATTTGTGGACAGAATTTGGGGCACAATTTGGGGACAGAATTTTGGGACAGAATTTGGGGACACAATTTGGGGACACAATTTGGGGGCACAATTTGGGGACAGAATTTGGGGACAGAATTTGGGGACAGAATTTGGGGACAGAATTTGGGGACAGAATTTGGGGACAGAATTTGGGGACAGAATTTGGGGACAGAATTTGGGGACAGAATTTGGGGACAGAATTTGGGGACACAATTTGGGGGCACAATTTGGGGACAAAAATTGGGGACACAATTTGGGGACAGAATGTGGTGACAGAATTTGGGGACAGAATTTGGGGACACAATTTGGGGACACAATTTGGGGGCATAATTTGGGGACAGAATTTGGGGACACAATTTGGGGAAAGAATGTGGTGACAGAATTTGGGGACAGAATTTGGGGACAGAATTTGGGGACAGAATTTGGGGACAGAATTTGGGGACAGAATTTGGGGACAGAATTTGGGTACAGAATTTGGGGACAGAATTTGGGGACAGAATGTGGGGACACAATTTGGGGACAGAATTTGGGGACAGAATTTGAGGACAGAATTTGGGGACAGAATTTGTGGACAGAATTTGGGGCACAATTTGGGGACAGAATTTTGGGACAGAATTTGGGGACACAATTTGGTGACACAATTTGGGGGCACAATTTGGGGACAGAATTTGGGGACACAATTTGGGGACAGAATTTGGGGACAGAATTTTGGGACAGAATTTGGGGACAGAATTTGGGGACACAATTTGGGGACACAATTTGGGGACAGAATTTGGGGACAGAATTTGGGGACAGAATTTGGGGACACAATTTGGGGACAGAATTTGGGGACAGAATTTGGGGACACAATTTGGGGATAGAATTTGGGGACAGAATTTGGGGACAGAATTTGGGGACAGAATTTGGGGACAAAATTTGGGGACAGAATTTGGGGACAGAATTTGGAGACAGAATTTTGGGACAGAATGTGGGGACAGAATTTGGGGACAGATTTTAGGGATAGAATTTGGAGACAGAATTTGGGGACACAATTTGGGGACAGAATTTGGGGACAGAATTTGGGGACAGAATTTGGGGACAGAATTTGGGGACACAATTTGGGGACACAATTTGGGGACAGAATTTAGGGACAGAATTTGGGGACAGAATTTGGGGACAGAATTTGGGGACAGAATTTGGGGACAGAATTTGGGGACACAATTTGGGGACACAATTTGGGGACAGAATTTGGGGACAGAATTTGGGGACAGAATTTGGGGACACAATTTGGGGACACAATTTGGGGACAGAATTTGGGGACAGAATTTGGGGACAGAATTTGGGGACACAATTTGGGGACACAATTTGGGGACACAATGTGTCGACAGAATTTGGGGACAGAATTTGGGGACAGAATTTGGGGACAGAATTTGGGGACAGAATTTGGGGACAGAATTTGGGGACAGAATTTGGGGACAGAATTTGGGGACAGAATTTGGGGACAGAATTTGGAGACAGAATTTGGGGACAGAATTTGGGGACAGAATTTGGGGACAGAATTTGCGGACACAATTTGGGGACAGAATTTGGGGACACAATTTGGGGACAGAATTTGGGGACACAATTTGGGGACACAATTTGGGGACACAATTTGGGGACACAATTTGGGGACAGAATTTGGGGACAAAATTTGGGGACAGAATTTGGGGACAGAATTTGGGGACAGAATTTGGGGACAGAATTTGGGGACACAATTTGGGGACAGAACATGGGGACAAAATTTGGGGACAGAATTTGGGGACAGAATTTGGAGACAGAATTTTGGGACAGAATGTGGGGACAGAATTTGGGGACAGATTTTAGGGATAGAATTTGGAGACAGATTTTGGGAACACAATTTGGGGACAGAATTTGGGGACACAATTTGGGGACAGAATTTGGGGACAGAATTTGGGGACAGAATTTGGGGACAGAATTTGGGGACACAATTTGGGGACACAATTTGGGGACAGAATTTGGGGACAGAATGTGGGGACAGAATTTGGGGACAGAATTTGTGGACAGAATTTGGGGACAGAATTTGGGGACAGAATTTGGGGACACAATTTGGGGACACAATTTGGGGACAGAATTTGGGGACAGAATTTGGGGACAGAATTTGGGGACAGAATTTGGGGACAGAATGTGTCGACTGAATTTGGGGACAGAATTTGGGGACAGAATTTGGGGACAGAATTTGGGGACAGAATTTGGGGACAGAATTTGGGGACAGAATTTGCGGACACAATTTGGGGACAGAATTTGGGGACACAATTTGGGGACACAATTTGGGGATACAATTTGGGGACACAATTTGGGGACACAATTTGGGGACACAATTTGGGGACAGAATTTGTGGACAGAATTTGTGGACAGAATTTGGGGACAGAATTTGGGGACAGAATTTGGGGACAAAATGTGGGGACAGAATTTGGGGACAGAATTTGGGGACAGAATTTGGGGACAGAATTTGGGGACAAAATTTGGGGACAGAATTTGGGGACAGAATTTGGGGACAGAATTTGGGGACAGAATTTGGGGACACAATTTGGGGACATAATTTGGGGACACAATTTGGGGACACAATTTGGGGACAGAATTTGGGGACAGAATTTGGGGACAGAATTTGGGGACAGAATTTGGGGACAGAGTTTGGGGACAGAATTTGGGGACAGAATTTGGGGACAGAATGTGGGGACAGAATTTGGAGACAGAATTTGGGTACAGAATTTGGGGACAGAATTTGGGGACAGAATTTGGGGACAGAATTTGCGGACAGAATTTGGGGACAGAATTTGGGGACAGAATTTGGGGACAGACTTGGGGGACAGAAATTGGGGACAGAATTTGGGGACACAATTTGGGACACAATTTTTTTTTTTTTTTTTTTTTTTTTTTTTTTTTTTTTTTTAAAGCACGCAGGTTTATCATTTATTTTCAAAACGAATTTGGGGACAGAATTTGGGGACAGAAGGGAGAGAATTTGGGGACAGAATTTGGGGACAGAATTTGGGGACAGAATTTGGGGACAGAATTTGGGGACACAATTTGGGGACACAATTTGGGGACACAATTTGGGGACACAATTTGGGGACAGAATTTGGGGACAGAATTTGGGGACAGAATTTGGGGACAGAATTTGGGGACAGAATTTGGGGACAGAATTTGGGGACAGAATTTGGGGACAGAATTTGTGGACAGAATTTGGGGCACAATTTGGGGACAGAATTTTGGGACAGAATTTGGGGACACAATTTGGGGACACAATTTGGAGGCACAATTTGGGGACACAATTTGGGGACACAATTTGGGGACAGAATTTGGGGACAGAATTTTGGGACAGAATTTGGGGACAGAATTTGGGGACACAATTTGGGGACAGAATTTTGGGACAGAATTTGGGGACAGAATTTGGGGACACAATTTGGGGACACAATTTGGGGACACAATTTGGGGACACAATTTGGGGACAAAATTTGGGGACAGAATTTGGGGACACAATTTGGGGACACAATTTGGGGACAGAATTTGGGGACAGAATTTGGGGACAGAATTTGGGGACAAAATTTGGGGACAGAATTTGGGGACAGAATTTGGGGACAGAATTTGGGGACAGAATTTGGGGACAGAATTTGGGGACAGAATTTGGGGACAGAATTTGGGGACAGAATTTGGGGACAGAATTTGGGGACACAATTTGGGGACACAATTTGGGGACAGAATTTGGGGACAGAATTTGGGGACAGAATTTGGGGACAGAATTTGGGGACAGAATTTGGGGACAGAAATTGCGGACAAAATTTGGGGACAGAATTTGGGGACAGAATTTGGGGACAGAATTTTGGGACAGAATGTGGTGACAGAATTTGGGGACAGAATTTGGGGACAGAATTTGGGGACAGAATTTGGGGACAGAATTTGGGGACACAATTTGGGGACAGAATTTGAGGACAGAATTTGGGGACACAATTTGGGGACAGAATTTGGGGACAGAATTTGGGGACAGAATTTGGGGACACAATTTGGGGACACAATTTGGGGACAGAATTTGGGGACAGAATTTGGGGACAGAATTTGGGGACAGAATTTGGGGACACAATTTGGGGACAGAATGTGTCGACAGAATTTGGGGACAGAATTTGGGGACAGAATTTGGGGACAGAATTTGGGGACAGAATTTGGGGACAGAATTTGGGGACAGAATTTGGGGACAGAATTTGGGGACAGAATTTGGGGACAGAATTTGGGGACAGAATTTGGGGACAGAATTTACGGACACAATTTGGGGACAGAATTTGGGGACACAATTTGGGGACAGAATTTGGGGACACAATTTGGGGACACAATTTGGGGACACAATTTGGGGACACAATTTGGGGACAGAATTTGTGGGCAGAATTTGTGGACAGAATTTGGGGACAGAATTTGGGGACCGAATTTGGGGACAGAATGTGGGGACAGAATTTGGGGACAGAATTTGGGGACAGAATTTGGGGACAGAATTTGAGGACAGAATTTGGGGACACAATTTGGGGACACAATTTGGGGACACAATTTGGGGACAAAATTTGGGGACAGAATTTGGGGACAGAATTTGGGGACAGAATTTGGGGACAGAATTTGGGGACAGAATTTGGGGACACAATTTGGGGACACAATTTGGGGACAGAATTTGGGGACAAAATTTGGGGACAGAATTTGGGGACAAAATTTGGGGACAGAATTTGGGGACAGAATTTGGGGACAGAATTTGGGGACAGAATTTGGGGACAAAATTTGGGGACAGAATTTGGGGACAGAATTTGGGGACAGAATTTGGGGACACAATTTGTCGACACAATTTGGGGACACAATTTGGGGACAGAATTTGGGGACAGAATTTGGGGACAGAATTTGGGGACAGAATTTGGGGACAGAATTTGGGGACAGAATTTGGGGACAGAATTTGAGGACAGAATTTGGGGACAGAATTTGGGGACAGAATTTGGGGACAGAATTTGGGGACAGAATTTGGGGACACAATTTGGGGACAGAATTTGGGGACAGAATTTGGGGACAGAATTTGGGGACAGAATTTGGGGACAGAATTTTGGGACAGAATTTGGGGACAGAATTTGGGGACAGAATTTGGGAACACAATTTGGGGACAGAATTTGGAGACAGAATTTGGGGACAGAATTTGGGGACAGAATTTAGGGCAAAATTTGGGGACAGAACTTGGGGACAGAATTTGGGGACAGAATTTGCGGACAGAATTTGGGGACAGAATTTGGGGACACAATTTGGGGACAGAATTTGGGGACAGAATTTGGGGTACAGAATTTGGGAACACAATTTGGGGACAGAATTTGGGGACAGAATTTGGGGACAAAACTTGTTGACAGAATTTGGGGACACAATTTGGGGACAGAATTTGGGGACAGAATTTGGGAACAGAATTTGGGGACAGAATTTGGGGACAGAATTTGGGGACAGAATTTGGGGACAGAATTTGGGGACAGAATTTGGGGACAGAATTTGGGGACTGAATTTGGGGACAGAATTTGGGGACAGAATTTGGGGACAGAATTTGGGGACAGAATTTGGGGACACAATTTGGGGACAGAATTTGGGGACAAAATTTGGGGACAGAATTTGTGGACAGAATTTGGGGACAGAATTTGGGGACAGAATTTGGGGACAGACTGTGGGGACAGAATTTGGGGACAGAATTTGGGGACAGAATTTGTGGACAGAATTTGTAGACAGAATTTGGGGACAGAATTTGGGGACACAATTTGGGGACAGAATTTGGGGACAGAATTTGGGGACACAATTTGGGGACAGAATTTGGGGACACAATTTAAGGACAGAATTTGGGGACAGAATTTGGGGACAGAATTTGGGGACAGAATGTGGGGACAGAATTTGGGGACAGAGTTTGGGGACAGAATTTGGGGACAGAATTTGGGGACAGAATTTGGGGACAGAATTTGGTGACAGAATTTGGGGACAGAATTTGGGGACAGAATTTGGGGACAGAATTTGGGGACAGAATTTGGGGACAGAATTTGGGGACAGAATTTGGGGACAGAATTTGGGGACAGAATGTGGGGACAGAATTTGGGGACAAAATTTGGGGACAGAATTTGGGGACAGAATTTGGGGACAGAATTTGGGGACAGAATTTGGGGATAGAATTTGGGGACAGACTTGGGGGACAGAAATTGGGACAGAATTTGGGGACACAATTTGGGGACAGAATTTGGGGACACAATTTGGGGACAGAATTTGGGGACAGAATTTGGGGACAGAATTTGGGGACACAATTTGGGGACACAATTTGGGGACAGAATTTGGGGACAGAATTTGGGGACACAATTTGGGGACACAATTTGGGGACACAATTTGGGGACACAATTTGGGGACACAATTTGGGGACACAATTTGGGGACAGAATTTGGGGACAGAATTTGGGGACACAATTTGGGGACAGAATTTGGGGACACAATTTGGGGACACAATTTGGGGACAGAATTTGGGGACAGAATTTGAGGACAGAATTTGGGGACAGAATTTGGGGACAGAATTTGGGGACACAATTTGGGGACAAAATTTGGGGACAGAATTTGGGGACAAAATTTGGGGATAGAATTTGGGGACAGAATTTGGGGACAGAATTTGGGGACATAATTTGGGGACAAAATTTGGGGACAGAATTTGGTGACAGAATTTGGGGACAGAATTTGGGAACAGAATTTGGGGACAGAATTTGGGGACACAATTTGGGGACAGAATTTGGGGACAGAATTTGGGGACACAATTTGGGGACAGAATTTGGGTACAGAATTTGGGGACAGAATTTGGGGACAGAATTTGGGGACAGAATTTGCGAACAGAATTTGGGGACACAATTTAGGGACAAAATTTGGGGACAGAATTTGGGGACAGAATGTGATGACAGAATTTGGGGACAGAATTTGGGGACAGAATTTGGGGACAGAATTTGGGGACAGAATTTGGGGACACAATTTGGGGACAGAATTTGAGGACAGTATTTGGGGACAGAATTTGGGGATAGAATTTGGGGACACAATTTGGGGACAGAATTTGGGGACACAATTTGGGGACAGAATTTGGGGACAGAATTTGGGGACAGAATTTGGGGACAGAATTTGGGGACAGAATTTGGGGACAGAATTTGGGGACAGAATTTGGGGACAGAATTTGGGGACACAATTTGGGGACAGAATTTGGAGACAGAATTTGGGGACAGAATTTGGGGACAGAATTTGGGGAAAAATTTGGGGACAGAATTTGGGGACAGAATTTGGGGACAGAATTTGGGGACAGAATTTGGGGACAGAATTTGGGGACAGAATTTGGGGACAGAATTTGGGGACAGAATTTGGGGACAGAATTTGGGGACAGAATTTGGGGACAGAATTTTGGGACAAAATTTGTTGACAGAATTTGGGGACACAATTTGGGGACAGAATTTTGGGACAGAATGTGGGGACAGAATTTGGGGACAGAATTTGGGGATAGAATTTTGAGACAGAATTTGGAAACAGAATTTGGGGACAGAATTTGGGGACAAAATTTGGGGACAGAATTTGGGGACAAAATTTGGGGACAGAATTTGAGGACACAATTTGGGAACAAAATTTGGGGACAGAATTTGGGGACAGAATTTGGGGACAGAATTTGGGGACAGAGTTTTGGGACAGAATTTGGGGACAGAATTTGGGGAAAGAATTTGGGGACACAATTTGGGGACAGAATTTGGGGACAGAATTTGGGGACACAATTTGGGGACAGAATTTGGGGACAGAATTTGGGGACACAATTTGGGGATAGAATTTGGGGACAGAATTTGGGGACAGAATTTGGGGACAGAATTTGGGGACAGAATTTGGGGACAGAATTTGGGGACACAATTTGGGGACAAAATTTGGGGACAGAATTTTGGGACAAAATTTGGGGACAGAATTTGGGGACAGAATTTGGGGACAGAATTTGGGGACAGAATTTGGGGACAAAATTTGGGGACAGAATTTGGGGACACAATTTTGGGAGAGAATTTGGGAACAGAATTTGGGGACAGAATTTGGGGACAGAGTTTGTGGACAGAATTTGGGGACACAATTTGGGGACACAATTTGGGGACAGAATTTTGGGACAGAATTTGGGGACACAATTTGGGGACACAATTTGGGGGCACAATTTGGGGACAGAATTTGGGGACACAATTTGGGGACAGCATTTGGGGACAGAATTTTGGGACAGAATTTGGGGACAGAATTTGGGGACAGAATTTGGGGACACAATTTGGGGACAGAATTTGGGGACAGAATTTGGGGACAGAATTTGGGGACAGAATTTGGGGACAGAATTTGGGGACAAAATTTGGGAACACAATTTGGGGACACAATTTGGGGACACAATTTGGGGACAGAATTTATGGACACAATTTGGGGACAGAATTTGGGGACAGAATCTGGGGACAAAATTTGGGGACAGAATTTTGGGACAGAATGTGGGGACTGAATTTGGGGACAGAATTTGGGGGCAGAATTTGGGGACAGAATTTGGGGACAGAATTTGGGGACAGAGTTTGGGAACACAATTTGGGGACAGAATTTGGAGACAGAATTTGGGGACAGAATTTGGGGACAGATTTTGGGGATAGAATTTGGAGACAGAATTTGGGGACAGAATTTGGGGACAGAATTTGGGGACAGAATTTGGGGACAGAATTTGGGGACAGAATTTGGGGACAGAATTTGGGGACAGAATTTGGGGACAAAATTTGGGGACAGAATTTGGGGACAGAATTTTGGGACAGAATTTGGGGACAGAATTTGGGGACAGAATTTGGGGACAGAATTTGGGGACAGAATTTTGGGCCGAATGTGGGGACAGAATTTGGGGACAGAATTTGGGGACAGAATTTGGGAACAGAATTTGGGGACAGAATTTGGGGACACAATTTAGGGACAGAATTTGGGGACAGAATTTGGGGACAGAATTTGGGGACAAAATTTGGGGACAGAATTTGGGGACACAATTTGGGGACAGAATTTTTGGACAGAATGTGGGGACAGAATTTGGGGACAGAATTTGGGGATAGAATTTGGAGACAGAATTTGGGGACAGAATTTGGGGACAGAATTTGGGGACAAAATTTGGGGACAGAATTTGGGGACAGAATTTGGGGACAGAATTTGAGGACACAATTTGGGGACAGAATTTGGGGACACAATTTGGGGACACAATTTGGGGACACAATTTGGGGACAGAATTTGGGGACAGAATTTGGGGACAGAATTTGGGGACAGAATTTGGGGACACAATTTGGGGACACAATTTGGGGACAGAATTTGGGGACAGAATTTGGGGACAGAATTTGGGGACAGAATTTGGGGACAGAATTTGGGGACACAATTTGGGGACACAATTTGGGGACACAATTTGGGGACACAATTTGGGGACAGAATTTGGGGACAGAATTTGGGGACAGAATTTGGGGACAGAATGTGGGGCAGAATTGGGGGACAGAATTTGGGGACAGAATGTGGGGACAGAATTTGGGGACAGAATTTGGGGACAAAATTTGGGGACAGAATTTGGGGACACAATTTGGGGACAGAATTTGGGGACAGAATTTGGGGACAGAATTTGGGGACAGAATTTGGGGACAGAATTTGGGGACAGAATTTGGGGACAGAATTGGGGACAGAATTTAGGGACAAAATTTGTTGACAGAATTTGGGGACACAATTTGGGGACAGAATTTTGGGACAGAATGTGGGGACAGAATTTTGGGACAGAATTTGGGGATAGAATTTTGAGACACAATTTGGAAACAGAATTTGGGGACAGAATTTGGGGACAAAATTTGGGGACAGAATTTGGGGACACAATTTGGGGACAGAATTTGAGGACACAATTTGGGGACAGAATTTGGGGACAGAATTTGGGGACAGAATTTGGGGACAGAATTTGGGGACACAATTTGGGGACAGAATTTGGGGACAGAATTTGGGGACAGAATTTGGGGATAGAACTTGGAGACAGAATTTGGGGACAGAATTTGGGGACAGAATTTGGGGACAGAATTTGGGGACAGAATTTGGGGACACAATTTGGGGACAGAATTTGGGGACAGAATTTGGGGACAGAATTTGGAGACAGAATTTGGGGACACAATTTGGGGACAGAATTTGGGGACAGAATTTGGGGACAGAATTTGGGGACACAATTTGGGGACACAATTTGGGGACAGAATTTGGGGACAGAATTTGGGGACAGAATTTGGGGACAGAATTTTGGGACAGAATTTGGGGACACAATTTGGGGACAGAATTTGGGGACAGAATTTTGGGACAGAATGTGGGGACAGAATTTGGGGACAGAATTTGGGGACAGAATTTGGGGACAGAATTTGGGGACAGAATTTGGGGACACAATTTGGGGACACAATTTTGGGACACAATTTGGGGACAGAATTTGGGGACACAATTTGGGGACACAATTTGGGGACAGAATTTGGGGACAGAATTTGGACACAGAATTTGGACACAGAATTTGGTGACAGAATTTGGGGACAGAATTTGGGAACAGAATTTGGGGACAGAATTTGGGGACAGAATTTGGGGACAGAATTTGGGGACAGAATTTGGGGACAGAATTTGGGGACAGAATTTGGGGACAGAATTTGGGGACAGTATTTGGGGACAGAATGTGGGGACAGAATTTGGGGACAGATTTTGGGTATAAAATTTGGAGACAGAATTTGGGGACAGAATTTGGGGACAGAATTTGGGAACAGAATTTGGGGACAGAATTTGGGGACAGAATTTGGGGACAGAATTTGGGGACAGAATTTGGGGACAGAATTTGGGGACACAATTTGGGGACAGAATTTGAGGACAGTATTTGGGGACAGAATTTGGGGACAGAATTTGGGGACACAATTTGGGGACAGAATTTGGGGACAGAATTTGGGGACAGAATTTGGGGACAGAATTTGGGGACAGAATTTGGGGACAGAATTTGGGGACAGAATTTGGGGACAGAATTTGGGGACAGAATTTGGGGACAGAATTTGGGGACAGAATTTGGAGACAGAATTTGGAGACAGAATTTGGGGAAAGAATTTGGGGACAGAATTTGGGGCAAAATTTGGGGACAGAATTTGGGGACAGAATTTGGGGACAGAATTTGGGGACAGAATTTGGGGACAGAATTTGGGGACAGAATTTGGGGACAGAATTTGGGGACAGAATTTGGGGACAGAATTTGGGGACAGAATTTGGGGACAGAATTTGGGGACAGAATTGGGGACAGAATTTAGGGACAAAATTTGTTGACAGAATTTGGGGACACAATTTGGGGACAGAATTTTGGGACAGAATGTGGGGACAGAATTTTGGGACAGAATTTGGGGATAGAATTTTGAGACACAATTTGGAAACAGAATTTGGGGACAGAATTTGGGGACAAAATTTGGGGACAGAATTTGGGGACACAATTTGGGGACAGAATTTGAGGACACAATTTGGGGACAGAATTTGGGGACAGAATTTGGGGACAGAATTTGGGGACAGAATTTGGGGACACAATTTGGGGACAGAATTTGGGGACAGAATTTGGGGACAGAATTTGGGGACAGAATTTGGGGACAGAATTTGGGGACACAATTTGGGGATAGAATTTGGGGACAGAATTTGGGGACAGAATTTGTGGGGACAGAATTTGGGGACAGAATTTGGGGACAGAATTTGGGGACAAAATTTGGGGACAGAATTTTGGGACAAAATTTGGGGACAGAATTTGGGGACAGAATTTGGGGACAGAATTTGGGGACAGAATTTGGGGACAAAATTTGGGGACAGAATTTGGGGACACAATTTGGGGACAGAATTTGGGAACAGAATTTGGGGACAGAATTTGGGGAAAGAATTTGGGGACAGAATTTGGGGACAGAATTTGGGGACAGAATTTGGGGACAGAATTTGGGGACAGAATTTGGGGACAGAATTTGGGGACAGAATTTGAGGACAGAATGTGGGGACACAATTTGGGGAGAGAATTTGGGGACAGAATTTGGGGACAGAATTTGGGGACAGAATTTGTGGACAGAATTTGGGGACACAATTTGGGGACAGAATTTTGGGACAGAATTTGGG
Organism: Nephrotoma flavescens; assembly: GCA_932526605.1. Lineage (NCBI taxonomy): Eukaryota > Metazoa > Arthropoda > Insecta > Diptera > Tipulidae > Nephrotoma > Nephrotoma flavescens. The sequence goes on along the minus strand of CAKOBK010000478.1, from coordinate 79,234 downwards.
GACACAATTTGGGGACACAATTTGGGGGCACAATTTGGGGACAGAATTTGGGGACACAATTTGGGGACAGAATTTGGGGACAGAATTTTGGGACAGAATTTGGGGACAGAATTTGGGGACAGAATTTGGGGACACAATTTGGGGACAGAATTTGGGGACAGAATTTGGGGACAGAATTTGGGGACAGAATTTGGGGACAAAATTTGGGAACACAATTTGGGGACACAATTTGGGGACACAATTTGGGGACAGAATTTATGGACACAATTTGGGGACAGAATTTGGGGACAGAATTTGGGGACAAAATTTGGGGACAGAATTTTGGGACAGAATGTGGGGACAGAATTTGGGGACAGAATTTGGGGGCAGAATTTAGGGACAGAATTTGGGGACAGAATTTGGGGACAGAGTTTGGGGACACAATTTGGGGACAGAATTTGGGGACAGAATTTGGGGACAGAATTTGGGGACAGATTTGGGGGATAGAATTTGGAGACAGAATTTGGGGACAGAATTTGGGGACAGAATTTGGGGACAGAATTTGGGGACAGAATTTGGGGACAGAATTTGGGGACAGAATTTGGGGACAGAATTTGGGGACAGAATTTGGGGACAGAATTTTGGGACAGAATTTGGGGACAGAATTTGGGGACAGAAATTGGGGACAGAATTTGGGGACAGAATTTGGGGACAGAATTTGGGGACAGAATTTGGGGACACAATTTTGGGACAGAATTTGGGGACAGAATTTGGGGACAGAATTTGGGGACAGAATTTGGGGACAGAATTTGGGTACAGAATTTGGGAACAGAATTTGGGGACAGAATTTGGGGACACAATTTAGGGACAGAATTTGGGGACAGAATTTGTGGACAGAATTTGGGGACAAAATTTGGGGACAGAATTTGGGGACACAATTTGGGGACAGAATTTGGGGACAGAATTTTTGGACAGAATGTGGGGACAGAATTTGGGGACAGAATTTGGGGACAGAATTTGGAGACAGAGTTTGGTGACAGAATTTGGGGACAGAATTTGGGGACAGAATTTGGGGACAGAATTTGGGGACAGAATTTGGGTACAGAATTTGAGGACAGAATTTGGGGACAGAATTTGTTGACACAATTTGGGGACACAATTTGGGGACAGAATTTGGGGACAGAATTTGGGGACAAAATTTGGGGATAGAATTTGGGGACAAAATTTGGGGATAGAATTTGGGGACACAATTTGGGGACAGAATTTGGGGACAGAATTTGGGGACAAAATTTGGGGACAGAATTTGGTGACAGAATTTGGGGACAGAATTTGGGAACAGAATTTGGGGACAGAATTTGGGGACACAACTTGGGGACAGAATTTGGGGACAGAATTTGGGGACAGAATTTGGGGACAGAATTTGGGTACAGAATTTGGGGACAGAATTTGGGGACAGAATTTGGGGACAGAATTTGCGGACAGAATTTGGGGACACAATTTAGGGACAAAATTTGGGGACAGAATTTGGGGACAGAATGTGATGACAGAATTTGGGGACAGAATTTGGGGACAGAATTTGGGGACAGAATTTGGGGACAGAATTTGGGGACAGAATTTGGGGACACAATTTGGGGACAGAATTTGAGGACAGTATTTGGGGACAGAATTTGGGGACAGAATTTGGGGACACAATTTGGGGACAGAATTTGGGGACACAATTTGGGGACACAATTTGGGGACACAATTTGGGGACACAATTTGGGGACAGAATTTGGGGACAGAATTTGGGGACAGAATTTGGGGACAGAATTTGGGGACAGAATTTGGGGACACAATTTGAGGACAGAATTTGGAGACAGAATTTGGGGACAGAATTTGGGGACAGAATTTGGGGCAAAATTTGGGGACAGAATTTGGGGACAGAATTTGGGGACAGAATTTGGGGACAGAATTTGGGGACAGAATTTGGGGACAGAATTTGGGGATAGAATTTGGGGACAGAATTTGGGGACAGAATTTGGGGACAGAATTTGGGGACAGAATTTGGGGACAAAATTTGTTGACAGAATTTAGGGACACAATTTGGGGACAGAATTTTGGGACAGAATGTGGGGACAGAATTTGGGGACAGAATTTGGGGATAGAATTTTGAGACAGAATTTGGAAACAGAATTTGGGGACAGAATTTGGGGACAAAATTTGGGGACAGAATTTGGGGACACAATTTGGGGACAGAATTTGAGGACACAATTTGGGGACAGAATTTTGGGACACAATTTGGGGACAGAATTTGGGGACAGAATTTGGGGACAGAATTTTGGGACAGAATTTGCGGACACAATTTGGGGACAGAATTTGGGGACACAATTTGGGGACAGAATTTGGGGACACAATTTGGGGACACAATTTGGGGACACAATTTGGGGACACAATTTGTGGGCAGAATTTGTGGACAGAATTTAAGGACAGAATTTGGGGACAGAATTTTGGGACAGAATGTGGGGACAGAATTTGGGGACAGAATTTGGGGACAGAATTTGGGGACAGAATTTGGGGACAGAATTTGGGGACAGAATTTGGGGACACAATTTGGGGACAGAATTTGGGGACAGAATTTGGGGACAGAATTTGGGGACACAATTTGGGGACACAATTTGGGGACAGAATTTGGGGACAGAATTTGGGGACAGAATTTGGGGACAGAATTTGGGGACACAATTTGGGGACAGAATTTGGGGACAGAATTTGGGGACAGAATTTGGGGACAGAATTTGGAGACAGAATTTGGGGACAGAAATTGAGGACAGAATTTGGGGACAGAATTTGGGGACAGAATTTGCGGACACAATTTGGGGACAGAATTTGGGGACACAATTTGGGGACAGAATTTGGGGACACAATTTGGGGACACAATTTGGGGACACAATTTGGGGACACAATTTGGGGACAGAATTTGTGGGCAGAATTTGTGGACAGAATTTAAGGACAGAATTTGGGGACAGAATTTGGGGACAGAATTTGGGGACAGAATGTGGGGACAGAATTTGGGGACAGAATTTGGGGACAGAATTTGGGGACAGAATTTGGGGACAGAATTTGGGGACAGAATTTGGGGACAGAATTTGGGGACAGAATTTGGGGACAGAATTTGGGGACAGAATTTGGGGACAGAATTTGGGGACAAAATTTGGGGACAGAATTTGGGGACACAATTTGGGGACACAATTTGGGGACAGAATTTGGGGACAGAATTTGGGGACAGAATTTGGGGACAGAGTTTGGGGACAGAATTTGGGGACAGAATTTGGGGACAGAATGTGGGGACAGAATTTGGAGACAGAATTTTGGGACAGAATTTGGTGACACAATTTGGGACAGAATTTGGGGACAGAATGTGGGGACAGAATTTGGGGACAGAATTTGGGGACAGAATTTGGGGACAGAATTTGGGGACAGAATTTGGGGACAGAATTTGGGGACAGAACTTGGGGACAGAATTTGGGGACAGAATTTGGGGACAGAATTTGGGGACAGAACTTGGGGACAGACTTGGGGGACAGAAATTGGGGACAGAATTTGGGGACAGAATTTGGGGACAGAATTTGGGGACAGAATTTGGGGACACGATTTGGGGACAGAATTTGGGGACACAATTTGGGACACAATTTTTTTTTTTTTTTTTTTTTTTTTTTTTTTTTTAAAGCACGCAGGCTTATCATTTATTTTCAAAACGAATTTGGGGACACAATTTGGGGACAGAATTTGGGGACAGAATTTGGGGACAGAATTTGGGGACAGAATTTGGGGACAGAATTTGGGGACAGAATTTGGGGACACAATTTGGGAACAGAATTTGGGGACAGAATTTGGGGACAGAATGTGGGGACAGAATTTGGGGACAGAATTTGGGGACACAATTTGGGGACAGAATTTGGGGACAGAATTTGGGGACAGAATTTGGGGACACAATTTGGGGACACAATTTGGGGACACAATTTAGGGACACAATTTGGGGACAGAATTTGGGGACAGAATATGGGGACAGAATTTGGGGACAGAATTTGGGGACAGAATTTGGGGACAGGATGTGGGGCAGAATTTGGGGACAGAATTTGGGGACAGAATTTGGGGACACAATTTGGGGACACAATTTGGGGACACAATTTGGGGACAGAATTTGGGGACAGAATTTGGGGACAGAATTTGGGGACAGAATTTGGGGACAGAATTTTGGGACAGAATTTGGGGACACAATTTGGGGACAGAATTTGGGGACACAATTTGGGGACAGAATTTGGGGACACAATTTGGGGACAGAATTTGGGGACACAATTTGGGGACAGAATTTGGGGACAGAATTTGGGGACAGAATTTGGGGACAGAATTTGGGGACAGAATTTGGGGACAGAATTTGGGGACAGAATTTGGGGACAGAATTTGGGGACAGAATTTGGAGACAGAATTGGGGGCCAGAATTTGGGGACAGAATTTGGGGACAGAATTTGGGGACAGAATTTGGGGACAGAATATGGGGACAGAATTTTGGGACAGAATTTGGGGACAGAATTTGGGGACAGAATTTGGGAACACAATTTGGGGACAGAATTTGGAGACAGAATTTGGGGACAGAATTTGGGGACAGAATTTGGGGCAAAATTTGGGGACAGAACTTGGGGACAGAATTTGGGGACAGAATTTGCGGACAGAATTTGGGGACAGAATTTGGGGACAGAATTTGGGGACAGAATTTGGGGCCAGAATTTGGGAACACAATTTGGGGACAGAATTTGGGGACAGAATTTGGGGACAAAACTTGTTGACAGAATTTGGGGACAAAATTTGGGGACAGAATTTGGGGACAGAATTTGGGAACAGAATTTGGGGACAGAATTTGGGGACAGAATTTGGGGACAGAATTTGGGGACAGAATTTGGGGACAGAATTTGGGGACACAATTTGGGGACAGAATTTGGGGACAGAATTTGGGGACACAATTTGGGGACAGAATTTGGGGACAGAATTTGGGGACAGAATTTGGGGACAAAATTTGGGGACAGAATTTGTGGACAGAATTTGGGGACAGAATTTGAGGACAGAATTTGGGGACAGACTGTGGGGACAGAATTTGGGGACAGAATTTGGGGACAGAATTTGTGGACAGAATTTGTGGACAGAATTTGGGGACAGAACTTGGGGACAGAATTTGGGGACACAATTTGGGGACACAATTTGGGGACAGAATTTGGGGACACAATTTAAGGACAGAATTTGGGGACAGAATTTGGGGACAGAATTTGGGGACAGAATGTGGGGACAGAATTTGGGGACAGAGTTTGGGGACAGAATTTTGGGACAGAATTTGGGGACAGAATTTGGGGACAGAATTTGGGGACAGAATTTGGTGACACAATTTGGGGACAGAATTTGGGGACAGAATTTGGGGACAGAATTTTGGGACAGAATTTGGGGACAGAATTTGGGGACAGAATTTGGGGACAGAATTTGGGGACAGAATTTGGGGACAGAATTTGGGGACAGAATTTGGGGACAGAATGTGGGGACAGAATTTGGGGACAAAATTTGGGGACAGAATTTGGGGACAGAATTTGGGGACAGAATTTGGGGACAGAATTTGGGGACAGACTTGGGGGACAGAAATTTGGGACAGAATTTGGGGACACAATTTGGGGACAGAATTTGGGGACACAATTTGGGGACAGAATTTGGGGACAGAATTTGGGGACAGAATTTGGGGACAGAATTTGGGGACACAATTTGGGGACAGAATTTGGGGACAGAATTTGGGGACAGAATTTGGGGACAGAATTTGGGGACAGAATTTGGGGACAGAATTTGGGGACACAATTTGGGGACACAATTTGGGGACACAATTTGGGGACAGAATTTGGGGACAGAATTTGGGGACACAATTTGGGGACAAAATTTGGGGACACAATTTGGGGACACAATTTGGGGACAGAATTTGAGGACAGAATTTGGGGACAGAATTTGGGGACAGAATTTGGGGACACAATTTGGGGACAAAATTTGGGGACAGAATTTGGGGACAAAATTTGGGGATAGAATTTGGGGACAGAATTTGGGGACAGAATTTGGGGACAGAATTTGGGGACAAAATTTGGGGACAGAATTTGGTGACAGAATTTGGGGACAGAATTTGGGAACAGAATTTGGGGACAGAATTTGGGGACAGAATGTGGGGACAAAATTTGGGGACAGAATTTGGGGACAGAATTTGGGGACAGAATTTGGGGACAGAATTTGGGGACAGATTTTGGGGACAGAATTTGGAGACAGAATTTGGGGACAGAATTTGGGGACAGAATTTGGGGACAGAATTTGGGGACAGAATTTGGGGACAGAATTTGGGGACAGAATTTGGGAACAGAATTTGGGGACACAATTTGGGGACACAATTTGGGGACAGAATTTGGGGACAAAATTTGGGGACAGAATTTTAGGACAGAATGTGGGGACAGAATTTGGGGACAGAATGTGGGGACAGAATTTGGGGACAGAATTTGGGGGCACAATTTGGGGACACAATTTGGGGACAGAATTTGGGTACAGAATGTGGGGACCAAATTTGGGGACAGAATTTGGGGACAGAATTTGGGGACAGAATTTGGGGACACAATTTGGGGACAGAATTTGGGGACACAATTTGGGGACAGAATTTGGGGACAGAATTTGGGGACACAATTTGGGGACAGAATTTGGGGAAAGAATGTGGGGACAGAATTTGGGGACAGAATTTGGGGACAGAATTTGGGGACAGAATTTGTGGACCGAATTTGGGGACACAATTTGGGGACAGAATTTGGGGACAGAATTTGGGGACAGAATTTGGGGACAGAATTTGGGGACAGAATTTGGGGAAAGAATTTGGGGACAGAATGTGGGGACAGAATTTGGGGACAGAATTTGGGGACAGAATTTGGGGACAGAATTTGGGGACAGAATTTGGGGACACAATTTGGGGACAAAATTTGGGGACAGAATTTTGAGACAGAATGTGGGGACAGAATTTGGGGACAGAATTTGGGGACACAATTTGGGGACAGAATTTGGGGACAGAATTTGGGGACAGAATTTTGGGACAGAATTTGGGGACACAATTTGGGAACACAATTTGGGGACAGAATTTTGGGACAAAATTTGGGGACAGAATTTTGGGACAGAATGTGGGGAAAGAATTTGGGGAAAGAATTTGGGGACAGAATTTGGGGACAGAATTTGGGGACAGAATTTGGGGGCAGAATTTGGGGACAGAATTTGGGGACAGAATTTGGGGACAGAATTTGGGGACAGAATTTGGGGACAGAATTTGGGGACAGAATTTGGGGACAGAATTTGGGGACAGAATTTGGGGACAGAATTTGGGGACAGAATGTGGGGACAAAATTTGGGGACAAAATTTACGGACAGAATTTGGGGACAGAATTTGAGGACAGAATTTGGGGACAGAATTCGGGGACAGACTTGGGGGACAGAAATTGGGGACAGAATTTGGGGACAGAATTTGGGGACACAATTTTGGGACAGAATTTGGGGACAGAATTTGGGGACAGAATTTGGGGACAGAATTTGGGGACACAATTTAGGGACAGAATTTGGGGACAGAATTTGGGGACAGAATTTGGGGACAAAATTTGGGGACAGAATTTGGGGACACAATTTGGGGACAGAATTTTTGGACAGAATGTGGGGACAGAATTTGGGGACAGAATTTGGGGATAGAATTTGGAGATAGAATTTGGGGACAGAATTTGGGGATAGAATTTGGGGACAAAATTTGGGGACAGAATTTGGGGACAGAATTTGGGGACAGAATTTGAGGACAGAATTTGGGGACAGAATTTGGGGACACAATTTGGGGACACAATTTGGGGACAGAATTTGGGGACAGAATTTGGGGACAGAATTTGGGGACAGAATTTGGGGACACAATTTGGGGACACAATTTGGGGACAGAATTTGGGGACAGAATTTGGGGACAGAATTTGGGGACAGAATTTGGGGACAGAATTTGGGGACAGAATTTGGGGACAGAATTTGGGGACACAATTTGGGGACACAATTTGGGGACACAATTTGGGGACAGAATTTGGGGACAAAATTTGGGGACAGAATTTGGGGACAGAATGTGGGGCAGAATTTGGGGACAGAATTTGGGGACAGAATGTGGGGACAGAATTTGGGGACAGAATTTGGGGACAAAATTTGGGGACAGAATTTGGGGACACAATTTGGGGACAGAATTTGGGGACAGAATGTGGGTACAGAATTTGGGGACAGATTTTGGGGATAGAACTTGGAGACAGAATTTGGGGACAGAATTTGGGGACAGAATTTGGGGACAGAATTTGGGGACAGAATTTGGGGACACAATTTGGGGACAGAATTTGGGGACAGAATTTGGGGACAGAATTTGGGGACACAATTTGGGGACACAATTTGGGGACACAATTTGGGGACAGAATTTGGGGACAGAATTTGGGGACACAATTTGGGGACACAATTTGGGGACACAATTTGGGGACAGAATTTGGGGACACAATTTGGGGACAGAATTTTGGGACAGAATTTGGGGACACAATTTGGGGACAGAATTTGGGGACAGAATTTGAGGACAGAATTTTGGGACAGAATGTGGGGACAGAATTTGGGGACAGAATTTGGGGACAGAATTTGGGGACAGAATTTGGGGACAGAATTTGGGGACACAATTTGGGGACACAATTTTGGGACACAATTTGGGGACACAATTTGGGGACACAATTTGGGGACAGACTTTGGGGACAGAATTTGGGGACAGAATTTGGGGACAGAATGTGGTGACAGAATTTGGGGACAGAATTTGGGGACAAAATTTGGGGACAAAATTTGGGGACAGAATTTGGGGACAGAATTTTGGGACACAATGTGGGGACAGAATTTGGGGACAGAATTTGGGGACAGAATTTGGGGACAGAATTTGGGGACAGAATTTGGGGACAGAATTTGGGGACAGAATTTGGGGACAGAATTTGGGGATTGAATTTGGGGACAGAATTTGGGGAGAGAATGTGGGGACAGAATTTGGGGACAGTATTTGGGGACAGAATTTGGGGACACAATTTGGGGACAAAATTTGGGGACAGAATTTTGGGACAGAATGTGGGGACAGATTTTGGGGACACAATTTGGGGACACAATTTGGGGACACAATTTGGGGACACAATTTGGGGACACAATTTGGGGACACAATTTGGGGACAGAATTTGGGGACAGAATTTGGGGACAGAATTTGGGGACAGAATGTGGTGACAGAATTTGGGGACAGAATTTGGGGACAAAATTTGGGGACAGAATTTGGGGACAGAATTAGGGGACAGAATTTTGGGACAGAATGTGGGGACAGAATTTGGGGACAGAATTTGGGGACAGAATTTGGGGACAGAATTTGGGGACAGAATTTGGGGACAGAATTTGGGGACAGATTTTGGGGACAGAATTTGGAGACAGAATTTGGGGATAGAATTTGGGGACAGAATTTGGAGACAGAATTTGGGGACAGAATTTGGGGACAGAATTTGGGGACAGAATTTGGGAACAGAATTTGGGGACACAATTTGGGGACACAATTTGGGGACAGAATTTGGGGACAAAATTTGGGGACAGAATTTTGGGACAGAATGTGGCGACAGAATTTGGGGACAGAATTTGGGGACAGAATTTAGGGACAGAATTTGGGGCACAATTTGGGGACACAATTTGGGGACAGAATTTGGGGACAGAATGTGGGGACAAAATTTGGGGACAGAATTTGGGGACAGAATTTGGGGACAGAATTTGGGGACACAATTTGGGGACAGAATTTGGGGACACAATTTAGGGACAGAATTTGGGGACAGAATTTGGGGACACAATTTGGGGACAGAATTTGGGGAAACAATGTGGGGACAGAATTTGGGGACAGAATTTGGGAACAGAATTTGGGGACCGAATTTGGGGACACAATTTGGGGACAGAATTTGGGGACACAATTTGGGGACAGAATTTGGGACAGAATTTGGGGACAGAATTTGGGGAAAGAATTTGGGGACAGAATGTGGGGACAGAATTTGGGGACAGAATTTGGGGACAGAATTTGGGGACAGAATTTGGGGACACAATTTGGGGACACAATTTGGGGACAAAATTTGGGGACAGAATTTTGAGACAGAATGTGGGGACAGAATTTGGGGACACAATTTGGGGACACAATTTGGGGACAGAATTTGGGGACAGAATTTGGGGACAGAATTTGGGGACAGAATTTTGGGACAGAATTTGGGGACACAATTTGGGGACACAATTTGGGGACAGAATTTTGGGACAGAATTTGGGGACAGAATTTGGGGACAGAATGTGGGGACAGAATTTGGGGAAAGAATTTGGGGACAGAATTTGGGGACAGAATTTGGGGACAGAATTTGGGGGCAGAATTTGGGGACAGAATTTGGGGACAGAATTTGGGGACAGAATTTGGGGACAGAATTTGGGGACAGAATTTGGAGACACAATTTGGGGACAGAATTTGGGGACAGAATTTGGGGACAGAATTTGGGGACAGAATGTGGGGACAAAATTTGGGGACAAAATTTGGGGACAGAATTTGGGGACAGAATTTGGGGACGCAATTTGGGGACACAATTTGGGGACAGAATTTGGGGACACAATTTGGGGACACAATTTGGGGACACAATTTGGGGACAGAATTTGAGGACAGAATTTGGGGACAGAATTTGGGGACAGAATTTGGGGACGCAATTTGGGGACAAAATTTGGGGACAGAATTTGGGGACAGAATTTGGGGACAGAATTTGGGGACAGAATTTGGGGACAGAATTTGGGGACAGAATTTGGGGACAGAATTTGGGGACAAAATTTGGGGACAGAATTTGGGGACAGAATTTGGGGACAGAATTTGGGAACAGAATTTGGGGACAGAATTTGGGGACAGAATTTGGGGACGCAATTTGGGGACAAAATTTGGGGACAGAATTTGGGGACAGAATTTGGGGACAGAATTTGGAGACAGAATTTGGGGACAGAATTTGGGGACAGAATTTGGGGACAAAATTTGGGGACAGAATTTGGGGACAGAATTTGGGGACAGAATTTGGGAACAGAATTTGGGGACAGAATTTGGGGACAGAATTTGGGGACAGAATTTGGGAACAGAATTTGGGGACAGAATTTGGGGACAGAATTTGGGGACAGAATTTGGGGACAGAATTTGGGGACAGAATTTGGGGACAGAATTTGGGGACAGAATTTGGGGACAGAATTTGCGGACAGAATTTGGGGACACAATTTGGGGACAAAATTTGGGGACAGAATTTTGGGACAGAATGTGGTGACAGAATTTGGGGACAGAATTTGGGGACAATTTTTGGGGACACAATTTGGGGACAGAATTTGGGGACAGAATTTGGGGACAGAATTTGGGGACAGAATTTGGGGACAGAATTTGGGGACACAATTTGGGGACACAATTTGGGGACAGAATTTGGGGACAGAATTTGGGGACAGAATTTGGGGACAGAATTTGGGGACAGAATTTGGGGACACAATTTGGGGACACAATTTGGGGACACAATTTGGGGACACAATTTGGGGACAGAATTTGGGGACAAAATTTGGGGACAGAATTTGGGGACAGAATGTGGGGCAGAATTTGGGGACAGAATTTGGGGACAGAATGTGGGGACAGAATTTGGGGACAGAATTTGGGGACAAAATTTGGGGACAGAATTTGGGGACACAATTTGGGGACAGAATTTGGGGACAGAATGTGGGTACAGAATTTGGGGACAGATTTTGGGGATAGAACTTGGAGACAGAATTTGGGGACAGAATTTGGGGACAGAATTTGGGGACAAAATTTGGGGACAGAATTTGGGGACACAATTTGGGGACAGAATTTGGGGACAGAATTTGGGGACAGAATTTGGGGACACAATTTGGGGACACAATTTGGGGACAGAATTTGGGGACAGAATTTGGGGACAGAATTTGGGGACACAATTTGGGGACACAATTTGGGGACACAATTTGGGGACACAATTTGGGGACACAATTTGGGGACAGAATTTTGGGACAGAATTTGGGGACACAATTTGGGGACAGAATTTGGGGACAGAATTTGGGGACAGAATTTTGGGACAGAATGTGGGGACAGAATTTGGGGACAGAATTTGGGGACAGAATTTGGGGACAGAATTTGGGGACACAATTTGGGGACACAATTTTGGGACACAATTTGGGGACACAATTTGGGGACACAATTTGGGGACAGACTTTGGGGACAGAATTTGGGGACAGAATTTGGGGACAGAATGTGGTGACAGAATTTGGGGACAGAATTTGGGGACAAAATTTGGGGACAAAATTTGGGGACAGAATTTGGGGACAGAATTTTGGGACACAATGTGGGGACAGAATTTGGGGACAGAATTTGGGGACAGAATTTGGGGACAGAATTTGGGGACAGAATTTGGGGACAGAATTTGGGGACAGAATTTGGGGACTGAATTTGGGGACAGAATTTGGGGAGAGAATGTGGGGACAGAATTTGGGGACAGAATTTGGGGACAGAATTTGGGGACACAATTTGGGGACAAAATTTGGGGACAGAATTTTGGGACAGAATGTGGGGACAGATTTTGGGGACACAATTTGGGGACACAATTTGGGGACACAATTTGGGGACACAATTTGGGGACACAATTTGGGGACACAATTTGGGGACAGAATTTGGGGACAGAATTTGGGGACAGAATTTGGGGACAGAATGTGGTGACAGAATTTGGGGACAGAATTTGGGGACAAAATTTGGGGACAGAATTTGGGGACAGAATTAGGGGACAGAATTTTGGGACAGAATGTGGGGACAGAATTTGGGGACAGAATTTGGGGACAGAATTTGGGGACAGAATTTGGGGACAGAATTTGGGGACAGATTTTGGGGACAGAATTTGGAGACAGAATTTGGGGATAGAATTTGGGGACAGAATTTGGAGACAGAATTTGGGGACAGAATTTGGGGACAGAATTTGGCGACAGAATTTGGGGACAGAATTTGGGAACAGAATTTGGGGACACAATTTGGGGACACAATTTGGGGACAGAATTTGGGGACAAAATTTGGGGACAGAATTTTGGGACAGAATGTGGGGACAGAATTTGGGGACAGAATTTGGGGACAGAATTTAGGGACAGAATTTGGGGCACAATTTGGGGACACAATTTGGGGACAGAATTTGGGGACAGAATGTGGGGACAAAATTTGGGGACAGAATTTGGGGACAGAATTTGGGGACAGAATTTGGGGACACAATTTGGGGACAGAATTTGGGGACACAATTTGGGGACAGAATTTGGGGACAGAATTTGGGGACACAATTTGGGGACAGAATTTGGGGAAACAATGTGGGGACAGAATTTGGGGACAGAATTTGGGAACAGAATTTGGGGACCGAATTTGGGAACACAATTTGGGGACAGAATTTGGGGACACAATTTGGGGACAGAATTTGGGACAGAATTTGGGGACAGAATTTGGGGAAAGAATTTGGGGACAGAATGTGGGGACAGAATTTGGGGACAGAATTTGGGGACAGAATTTGGGGACAGAATTTGGGGACACAATTTGGGGACACAATTTGGGGACACAATTTGGGGACAAAATTTGGGGACAGAATTTTGAGACAGAATGTGGGGACAGAATTTGGGGACACAATTTGGGGACACAATTTGGGGACAGAATTTGGGGACAGAATTTGGGGACAGAATTTGGGGACAGAATTTTGGGACAGAATTTGGGGACACAATTTGGGGACACAATTTGGGGACAGAATTTTGGGACAAAATTTGGGGACAGAATTTTGGGACAGAATGTGGGGACAGAATTTGGGGAAAGAATTTGGGGACAGAATTTGGGGACAGAATTTGGGGACAGAATTTGGGGGCAGAATTTGGGGACAGAATTTGGGGACAGAATTTGGGGACAGAATTTGGGGACAGAATTTGGGGACAGAATTTGGAGACACAATTTGGGGACAGAATTTGGGGACAGAATTTGGGGACACAATTTGGGGACAGAATGTGGGGACAAAATTTGGGGACAAAATTTGGGGACAGAATTTGGGGACAGAATTTGGGGACGCAATTTGGGGACACAATTTGGGGACAGAATTTGGGGACACAATTTGGGGACACAATTTGGGGACACAATTTGGGGACAGAATTTGAGGACAGAATTTGGGGACAGAATTTGGGGACAGAATTTGGGGACACAATTTGGGGACACAATTTGGGGACAGAATTTGGGGACAGAATTTGGGGACAGAATTTGGGGACAGAATTTGGGGACAGAATTTGGGGACAGAATTTGGGGACAGAATTTGGGGACAAAATTTGGGGACAGAATTTGTGGACAGAATTTGGGGACAGAATTTGGGAACAGAATTTGGGGACAGAATTTGGGGACAGAATTTGGGGACGCAATTTGGGGACAGAATTTGGGGACAGAATTTGGGGACAGAATTTGGGGACAGAATTTGGGGACAGAATTTGGGGACAGAATTTGGGGACAAAATTTGGGGACAGAATTTGGGGACAGAATTTGGGGACAGAATTTGGGAACAGAATTTGGGGACAGAATTTGGGGACAGAATTTGGGGACAGAATTTGGGAACAGAATTTGGGGACAGAATTTGGGGACAGAATTTGGGGACAGAATTTGGGGACAGAATTTGGGGACAGAATTTGGGGACAGAATTTGGGGACAGAATTTGGGGACAGAATTTGCGGACAGAATTTGGGGACACAATTTGGGGACAAAATTTGGGGACAGAATTTTGGGACAGAATGTGGTGACAGAATTTGGGGACAGAATTTGGGGACACAATTTGGGGACACAATTTGGGGACACAATTTGGGGACAGAATTTGGGTACAGAATTTCGGGAAACAATTTGGGGACAGAATTTGAGGACAGAATTAAGGGACAGAATTTGGGGACAGAATTTGGGGACAGAATTTGGAGACAGAATTTGGGAACAGAATTTGGGGACTGAATTTGGGGACAGAATTTGGGGACACAATTTGGGGACAGAATTGGGGGACAGAATTTGGGGACAGATTTTTGGGACAGAATTTGGGGACAGAATTTGGGGACAGAATTTGGGAACACAATTTGGGGACAGAATTTGGAGACAGAATTTGGGGACAGAATTTGGGGCAATATTTGGGGACAGAATTTGGGGACAAAATTTGGGGACAGAATTTGGGGACAGAATTTGGGGACAGAATTTGGGGACAGAATTTGGGGACAGAATTTGGGGACAGAAGGAACAGAATTTGGGGACACAATTTGGGGACACAATTTGGGGACACAATTTGGGGACAGAATTTGGGGACAGAATTTGGGGACACAATTTGGGGACACAATTTGGGGACACAATTTGGGGACAGAATTTGAGGACAGAATTTGGGGACAGAATTTGGGGACAGAATTTGGGGACGCAATTTGGGGACAAAATTTGGGGACAGAATTTGGAAACAGAATTTGGGGACAGAATTTGGGGACAGAATTTGGGGACAGAATTTGGGGACAGAATTTGGGGACAAAATTTGGGGACAGAATTTGGGGACAGAATTTGGGGACAGAATTTGGGAACAGAATTTGGGGACAGAATTTGGGGACAGAATTTGGGGACAGAATTTGGGAACAGAATTTGGGGACAGAATTTGGGGATAGAATTTGGGGACAGAATTTGGGGACAGAATTTGGGGACAGAATTTGGGGACAGAATTTGGGGACAGAATTTGGGGACAGAATTTGGGGACAGAATTTGGGGACAGAATTTGGGGACAGAATTTGCGGACAGAATTTGGGGACACAATTTGGGGACAAAATTTGGGGACAGAATTTTGGGACAGAATGTGGTGACAGAATTTGGGGACAGAATTTGGGGACACAATTTGGGGACACAATTTGGGGACAGAATTTGGGGACAGAATTTGGGTACAGAATTTCGGGAAACAATTTGGGGACAGAATTTGAGGACAGAATTGGGGGACAGAATTTGGGGACAGAATTTGGGGACAGAATTTGGGGACAGAATTTGGGAACAGAATTTGGGGACTGAATTTGGGGACAGAATTTGGGGACACAATTTGGGGACAGAATTGGGTGACAGAATTTGGGGACAGATTTTTGGGACAGAATTTGGGGACAGAATTTGGGGACAGAATTTGGGAACACAATTTGGGGACAGAATTTGGAGACAGAATTTGGGGACAGAATTTGGGGCAATATTTGGGGACAGAATTTGGGGACACAATTTGGGGACAGAATTTGGGGACAGAATTTGGGGACAGAATTTGGGGACAGAATTTTGGGACAGAATTTGGGGACACAATTTGGGGACACAATTTGGGGACAGAATTTTGGGACAAAATTTGGGGACAGAATTTTGGGACAGAATGTGGGGACAGAATTTGGGGAAAGAATTTGGGGACAGAATTTGGGGACAGAATTTGGGGACAGAACCTGGGGACAGAATTTGGGGACAGAATTTGGGGACAGAATTTGGGGACAGAATTTGGGGACACAATTTGGGGACACAATTTGGGGACAGAATTTGGGGACAAAATTTGGGGATAGAATTTGGGGACACAATTTGGGGACAGAATTTGGGGACACAATTTGGGGACACAATTTGGGAACAGAATTTTGGGACAAAATTTGGGGACAGAATTTTGGGACAGAATGTGGGGACACAATTTGGGGAAAGAATTTGGGGACAGAATTTGGGGACAGAATTTGGGGACAGAATTTGGGGGCAGAATTTGGGGACAGAATTTGATGACAGAATTTGGGTACAGAATTTGGGGACAGAATTTGGGGACAGAATTTGAGGACAGAATTTGGGGACAGAATTTGGGGACAGAATTTGGGGACAGAATGTGGGGACAAAATTTGGGGACAAAATTTGGGGACAGAATTTGGGGACAGAATTTGGGGAAAGAATTTGGGGACAGAATTCGGGGACAGAATTTGGGGACAGAAATTGGGGACAGAATTTGGGGACACAATTTGGGGACAGAATTTGGGGACACGATTTGGGGACACAATTTGGGACACAATTTTTTTTTTTTTTTTTTTAAAGCACGCAGGCTTAATGTTTATTTTCAAAACGAATTTGGGGACAGAATTTGGGGACAGAATTTGGGGACAGAAGGGACAGAATTTGGGGACAGAATTTGGGGACAGAATTTGGGGACACAATTTGGGGACACAATTTGGGGACAGAATTTGGGGACACAATTTGGGGACACAATTTGGGGACAGAATTTGGGGACAGAATTTGAGGACAGAATTTGGGGACAGAATTTGGGGACAGAATTTGGGGACGCAATTTGGGGACAAAATTTGGGGACAGAATTTGGGGACAAAATTTGGGGACAGAATTTGGGGACAGAATTTGGGGACAGAATTTGGGGACAGAATTTGGGGACAAAATTTTGGGACAGAATTTGGGGACAGAATTTGGGGACAGAATTTGGGAACAGAATTTGGGGACAGAATTTGAGGACAGAATTTGGGGACAGAATTTGGGGACAGAATTTGGGGACACAATTTGGGGACAGAATTTGGGGACAGAATTTGGGGACAGAATTTGGGGACAGAATTTGGGGACAGAATTTGCGGACAGAATTTGGGGACACAATTTGGGGACAAAATTTGGGGACAGAATTTTGGGACAGAATGTATTGACAGAATTTGGGGACAGAATTTGGGGACAGAATTTGGGGACAGAATTTGAGGACAGAATTTGGGGACAGAATTTGGGGACAGAATTTGGGGACACAATTTGGGGACAGAATTTGAGGACAGAATTTGGGGACAGAATTTAGGGACACAATTTGGGGACAGAATTTGGGGACAGAATTTGGGACAGAATTTGGGGACAGAATTTGGGGACCGAATTTGGGGACACAATTTGGGGACAGAATTGGGGGACAGAATTTGGGGACAGAATTTTGGGACAGAATTTGGGGACAGAATTTGGGGACAGAATTTGGGAACACAATTTAGGGACAGAATTTGGAGACAGAATTTGGGGACAGAATTTGGGGACAGAATTTGGGGACAGAATTTGGGGCAATATTTGGGGACAGAATTTGGGGACAGAATTTGGGGACAGAATTCACTATTTGGGGACAGAATTTGGGGACAGAATTTGGGGACAGAATTTGGGGACAGAATTTGGGGACAGAATTTGGGGACAGAATTTGGGGACAGAATTTGGGGACAAAATTTGTTGGCAGAATTTGGGGACAGAATTTGGGGACAGAATTTGAGGACACAATTTGGGGACACAATTTGGGGACAAAATTTGGGGACAGAATTTTGGGACAGAATGTGTGGACAGAATTTGGGGACAGAATTTGGGGACAGAATTTGGGGACCGAATTTTGGGACAGAATTTGGGGACAGAATTTGGGGACAGGATTTGGGGACAGAATTTGGGGACAGAATTTGGGGACAGAATTTGGGGACAGAATTTGGGGACAGAATTTGGGGACAGAATTTGGGGGCAGAATTTGGGGACAGAATTTGGGGACACAATTTGGGGACAGAATTTGGGGACAGAATTTGGGGACAGAATGTGGGGACAGAATTTTGGACAGAATTTGGGGACAGAATTTGGGGACAGAATTTGGGGACAGAATTTGGGGACAGAAATTGGGGACAGAATTTGGGAACAGAATTTGGGGACAGAATTTGGGGACAGAATTTGGGGACAGAATTTGGGGACAGAATTTGGGGACAGAATTTGGGGACACAATTTGGGGACAGAATTTGGGGACAGAATTTGGGGACAGAATTTGGGGACAGAATTTGGGGACACAATTTGGGGACAGAATTTGGGGACAAAATTTGGGGACAGAATTTGTGGACAGAATTTGGGGACAGAATTTGGGGACAGAATTTGGGGACAGAATGTGGGGACAGAATTTGGGGACAGAAATTGGGGACAGAATTTGGGGACAGAATTTGGGGACAGAATTTGGGGACAGAATTTGGGGACAGAATTTGGGGACAGAATTTGGGGACAGAATTTGGGGACAGAATTTGGGGACAGAATTTGGGGACATAATTTAGGGACACAATTTGGGGACAGAATTTGGGGACAGTATTTGGGGACAGAATTTGGGGACAGAATGTGGGGACAGAATTTGGGGACAGAGTTTGGGGACAGAATTTGGGGACAGAATTTGTGGACAGAATTTGGTGACACAATTTGGGGACAGAATTTGGGGACAGAATTTGGGGACAGAATTTGGGGACAGAATTTGGGGACAGAATTTGGGGACAGAATTTGGGGACAGAATTTGGGGACAGAATTTGGGGACAGAATTTGGGGACAGAATTTGGGGACAGAATTTGGGGACAGAATTTGGGGACAGAATTTGGGGACAGAATGTGGGGACAAAATTTGGGGACAAAATTTGGGGACAGAATTTGGGGACAGAATTTGGGGACAGAATTTGGGGACAGAATTTGGGGACAGACTTTGGGGACAGAAATTGGGGACAGAATTTGGGGACACAATTTGGGGACACAATTTGGGGACACAATTTGGGGACAGAATTTGGGGACAGAATTTGGGGACACAATTTGGGGACAGAATTTGGGGACAGAATTTGGGGAAAGAAGGGACAGAATTTGGGGACAGAATTTGGGGACAGAATTTGGGGACAGAATTTGGGGACACAATTTGGGGACAGAATTTGGGGACACAATTTGGGGACAGAATTTGTGGACAGAATTTGAGGACAGAATTTGGGGACAGAATTTTGGGACAGAATTTGGGGACACAATTTGGGGACAAAATTTGGGGACAGAATTTGGGGACAAAATTTGGGGACAGAATTTGAGGACAGAATTTGGGGACAGAATTTGGGGACAGAATTTGGGGACAAAATTTGGGGACACAATTTGGGGACAGAATTTGGGGACAGAATTTGGGGACAGAATTTGGGGACACAATTTGGGGACAGAATGTGGGGACACAATTTGGGGACAGAATTTGGGGACAGAATTTGGGGACAGAATTTGAAAACAGAATTTGTGGGCAGAATTTTGGGACACAATTTGGGGACAGAATTTGGGGACAGAAATTTGGGACAGAATTTGGGGACACAATTTGGGGACACAATTTGGGGGCACAATTTGGGGACAGAATTTGGGGACACAATTTGGGGACAGAATTTGGGGACAGAATTTTGGGACATATTTTTGGGACACAATTTGGGGACAAAATTTGGGGACAGAATTTGTGGACAGAATTTGGGGACAGAATTTGGGGACAGAATTTGGGGACAGAATTTGAGGACAAAATTTGGGGACACAATTTGGGGACACAATTTGGGGACACAATTTGGGGACAGAATTTATGGACACAATTTGGGGACAGAATTTGGGGACAAAATTTGGGGACAGAATTTTGGGACAGAATGTGGGGACAGAATTTGGGGACAGAATTTGAGGACAGAATTTAGGGACACAATTTGGGGACAGAATTTGAGGACAGAATTTGAGGACAGAATTTGGGGACAGAATTTGGGGACACAATTTGGGGACAGAATTTGGGGACAGAATTTGGGGACAGAATTTGGGGACAGAATTTGGGGACAGAATTTGGGGACAGAATTTGGGGACACAATTTGGGGACACAATTTGGGGACACAATTTGGGGACACAATTTGGGAACACAATTTGGGGACACAATTTGGGGACACAATTTGGGGACACAATTTGGGGACACAGTTTGGGGACAGAATTTGGGGATAAAATTTGGGGACAGAATTTGGGGACAGAATGTGGGGCAGAATTTGGGGACATAATTTGGGGACAGAATGTGGGGACAGAATTTGGGGACAGAATTTGGGGACAAAATTTTTGACAAAATTTGGGGACAAAATTTGGGGACAGAATTTGGGGACAGAATTTTGGGACAGAATGTGGGGACAGAATTTGGGGACACAATTTGGGGACAGAATTTGGGGAAAGAATTTGGGGACAGAATTTGGGGACAGAATTTGTGGACACAATTTGGGGACAGAATGTGGGGACAGAATGTGGGGACAGATTTTGGGGACAGAATTTGGGGACAGAATTTGGGGACACAATTTGGGGACACAATTTGGGGACACAATTTGGGGACACAATTTGGGGTCAGAATTTGGGGACAGAATTTGAGGACAGAATTTGGGGACAGAATGTGGTGACAGAATTTGGGGACAGAATTTGGGGACAAAATTTGGGGACAGAATTTGGGGACAGAATTAGGGGACAGAATTTGGGGACAGAATGTGGGGACAGAATTTGGTGGCACAATTTGGGGACACAATTTGGGGACAGAATTTGGGGACACAATTTGGGGACAGAATTTGGGGACAGAATTTTAAGACATAACTTGGGGACAGAATTTGGGGACAGAATTTGGGGACATAATGTGGGGACAGAATTTGGGGACACAATTTGGGGACACAATTTGGGGACAGAATGTGGGGACAGAATTTGGGGACAGAATTTGGGGACAGAATTTGGGGACAGAATTTGGGGACAGAAATTTGGGGACAGAATTTGGGGACACAATTTGGGGACAGATATTAGGGACAGAATGTAGGGACAGAATTTGGGGACAGATTTTGGGGACAGAATTTGGAGACAGAATTTGGGGACAGAATTTGGGGAAAGAATTTGGGGACAGAATTTGGGGACAGAATTTGGGGACAGAATTTGGGGACAGAATTTGGGGACACAATTTGGGGACACAATTTAGGGACACAATTTGGGGACAAAATTTGGGGACAGAATTTTGGGACAGAATGTGGGGACAGAATTTGGGGACAGAATGTGGGGACAGAATTTGGGGACAGAATTTGGGGACACAATTTGGGGACACAATTTGGGGACAGAATTTGGGGACAGAATGTGGGGACAAAATTTGGGGACAGAATTTGGGGACAGAATTTGGGGACACAATTTGGGGACACAATTTGGGGACTGAATTTGGGGACACAATTTGCGGACAGAATTTGGGGACAGAATTTGGGGACACAATTTGGGGACACAATTTGGGGACAGAATTTGGGGACAGAATTTGGGGAAAGAATGTGGGGACAGAATTTGGGGACAGAATTTGGGGACAGAATTTGGGGACACAATTTGGGGACAGAATTTGGGGACAGAATTTGTGGACAGAATTTAGGGACAGAATTTGGGGACACAATTTGGGGACAGAATTTGGGGACAGAATTTGGGGACAGAATTTCAGGAAAAAATTTGGGGACAGAATGTGGGGACAGAATTTGGGGACAGAATTTGGGGACACAATTTGGGGACAGAATTTAAGGACAGAATTTGGGGACACAATTTGGGGACAAAATTTGGGGACAGAATTTTGAGACAGAATGTGGGGACAGAATTTGGGGACAGAATTTGGGGACACAATTTGGGGACAGAATTTGGGGACACAATTTGGGGACAGAATTTGGGGACAGAATTTTGGGACAGAATTTTGGGACACAATTTGAGGACACAATTTGGGGACAGAATTTTGGGACAAAATTTGGGGACAGAATTTTGGGACAGAATGTGTGGACAGAATTTTGGGAAAGAATTTGGGGACAGAATTTGGGGCAGAATTTGGGGACAGAATTTGGGGACAGAATTTGGGGACAGAATTTGGGGACACAATTTGGGGACAGAATTTGGGGACAGAATTTGGGGACAGAATTTGGGGACAGAATTTGGGGACAGAATTTGGGGACAAAATTTGGGGACACAATTTGGGGACAGAATTTGGGGACACAATTTGGGGACAGAATTTGTGGACAGAATTTGAGGACAGAATGTGGGGACAGAGTTTGGGGACAGAATTTGGGGACAAAATTTGGGGACAGAAATTTGGGACAGAATGTGGGGACAGAATTTGGGGACAGAATTTGGGGGCAGAATTTGGGGACAGAATTTGGAGACAGAATTTGGGGACAGAATTTAGGGACAGAATTTGGGGACACAATTTGGAGACAGAATTTGGGGACAGAATTTGGGGACAGATTTTGGGGATAGAATTTGGAGACAGAATTTGGGGACAGAATTTGGGGACAGAATTTGGGGACAGAATTTGAAGACACAATTTGGGGACAGAATTTGGGGACACAATTTGGGGACAGAATTTGGGGACAGAATTTGGGGACACAATTTGGGGACACAATTTGGGGACACAATTTGGGGACACAATTTGGGGACAGAATTTGGGGACAGAATTTGGGGACAGAATTTGGGGACAGAATTTGGGGCAAAATTTGGGGACAGAATTTGGGGACAGAATTTGGGGACAGAATTTGGGAACAGAATTTGGGGACAAAATTTGTAGACAGAATTTGGGGACACAATTTGGGGACACAATTTGGGGACACAATTTGGGGACAGAATTTGGGGCCAGAATTTGGGGACAAAATTTGGGGACAGAATTTGGGGACACAATTTGGGGACAGAATTTTGGGACATAATGTGGGGACAGAATTTGGGGACAGAATTTGGGGATAGAATTTGGTGACAGAATTTGGGGACACAATTTGGGGACAGATTTTGGGGACAGAATTTGGGGACAGAATTTGGGGACACAATTTGGGGACAGAATGTGGGGACAGAGTTTGGGGACAGAATTTGGGGACAGAATTTGGGGACACAATTTGCGGACAGAATTTGGGGACAGAATTTGGGGACAGAATTTAGGGACTGAATTTGGGGACAGAATTTGGGGACAGAATTTCCGGACAGAATTTGGGGACAGAATTTGGGGACAGAATTTGGGGACACAATTTGGGGACACAATTTTTGGACAGAATTTGGGGACAGAATTTGGGGACAGAATTTGGGGACAGAATTTGGGGACAGAATGTGGGGCAGAATTTGGGGACAGAATGTGGGGACAGAATGTGGGGACAGAATTTGGGGACAGAATTTGGGGACAGATTTTGGGTATAGAATTTGGGGACAGAATTTGGGGACAGAATTTGGGGACACAATTTGGGGACAGAATTTGGGGACAGAATTTGGGGACACAATTTGGGGACACAATTTGGGGACAGAATTTGGGGACAGAATTTGGGGACAGAATTTGGGGACACAATTTTGGGACAAAATTTGGGGACAGAATTTTGAGACAGAATGTGGGGACAAAATTTGGGGACAGAATTTTGGGACAGAATGTGGGGACAGAATTTGGGGACAGAATTTGGGGACAGAATTTGGGGACAGAATTTGGGGACAGAATTTGGGGACACAATTTGGGGGCACAATTTGGGGACAGAATTTGGGGACAGAATTTGGGGACAGAATTTGGGGACAGAATGTGGTGACAGAATTTGGGGACATAATTTGGGGACAAAATTTTGGGACAGAATTTTGGGACAGAATGTGGGGACAGAATTTGGGGACAGAATTTGGGGACAGAATTTGGGGACAGAATTTGGGGACAGAATTTGGGGACAGAATTTGCGGACAGAATTTGGGGACACAATTTGGGGACAAAATTTGGGGACAGAATTTTGGGACAGAATGTGGTGACAGAATTTGGGGACAGAATTTGAGGACAGAATTTGGGGACAGAATTTGGGGACAGAATTTGGGGACAGAATTTGGGGACAGAATTTGGGGACAGAATTTGGGGACAGAATTTGGGGACAGAATTTGGGGACAGAATTTGGGGACAGAATTTGGGGACAGAATTTGGGGACAGAATGTGGGGACACAATTTGGGGACAGAATTTGGGGACAGAATTTGGGGACAGAATTTGGAGACAGAATTTGTGGGCAGAACTTTGGGACACAATTTGGGGACAGAATTTGGGGACAGAATTTTGGGACAGAATTTGGGGACACAATTTGGGGACACAATTTGGGGGCACAATTTGGGGACAGAATTTGGGGACACAATTTGGGGACAGAATTTGGGGACAGAATTTTGGGACAGAATGTGGGGACAGAATTTGGGGACAAAATTTGGGGAAGAATTTGGGGACAGAATTTATGGACAGAATTTAGGGACAGAATTTGGGGACAGAATTTGGGGACAGAATTTGGGGACAAAATTTGGGGACACAATTTGGGGACACAATTTGGGGACACAATTTGGGGACACAATTTGGGGACAGAATTTATGGACACAATTTGGGGACAGAATTTGGGGACAGAATTGGGGGACAGAATTTGGGGACAAAATTTGGGGACAGAATTTTGGGACAGAATGTGGGGAGAGAACTTGGGGAAAGAATTTGGGGGCAGAATTTGGGGACAGAATTTGGGGACAGAATTTGGGGACCGAATTTGGGGACACAATTTGGGGACAGAATTTGGGGACAGAATTTGGGGACAGAATTTGGGGACAGATTTTGGGGATAGAATTTGGAGACAGAATTTGGGGACAGAATTTGGGGACAGAATTTGGGGACAGAATTTGGGGACAGAATTTTGGGACAGAATTTGGGGACAGAATTTGGGGACAGAATTTGGGGACAGAATTTGGGGACAGAATTTGGGGACAGAATTTGGGGACAGAATTTGGAGACAGAAATTGGGGACAGAATTTGGGGACAGAATTTGGGGACAAAATTTGGGGACAGAATTTGGGGACACAATTTTGGGACAGAATTTGGGGACAGAATTTGGGGACAGAATTTGGGGACAGAATTTGGGGACAGAATTTGGGGACAGAATTTGGGGACACAATTTAGGGACAGAATTTGGGGACAGAATTTGGGGACAGAATTTGGGGACTAAATTTGGGAACAGAATTTGGGGACACAATTTTGGGACAGAATTTTTGGACAGAATGTGGGGACAGAATTTGGGGACAGAATTTGGGGATAGAATTTGGAGAAAGAATTTGGGGACAGAATTTGGGGACAGAATTTGGGGACAAAATTTGGGGACAGAATTTGGGGACACAATTTGGGGACAGAATTTGAGGACAGAATTTGGGGACAGAATTTGGGGACACAATTTGGGGACACAATTTGGGGACAGAATTTTCGGACAGAATTTGGGGACAGAATTTGGGGACAGAATTTGGGGACAGAATTTGGGGACAGAATTTGGGGACAGAATTTGGGGACAGAATTTGGGGACAGAATTTGGGGACAGAATTTGGGGACAGAATTTGGGGACAGAATTTGGGGACACAATTTGGGGACACAATTTGGAGACACAATTTGGGGACAGAATTTGGGGACAAAATTTGGGGACAGAATTTGGGGACAGAATGTGGGACAGAATTTGAGGACAGAATTTGGGGACAGAATGTGGGGACAGAAATTAAGGAAAGAATTTGGGGACAAAATTTGGGGACAGAATTTGGGGACACAATTTGGGGACAGAATTTTGGAACAGAATGTGGGTACAGAATGTGGGGACAGATTTTGGGGATAGAATTTGGAGACAGAATTTGCGGACAGAATTTGGGGACAGAATTTGGGGACACAATTTGGGGACAGAATTTGGGGACAGAATTTGGGGACACAATTTGGGGACACAATTTGGGGACAGAATTTGGGGACAGAATTTGGGGACACAATTTCGGGACAAAATTTGGGGACAGAATTTTGAGACAGAATGTGGGGACAAAATTTGGGGACAGAATTTTGGGACAGAATGTGGGGACAGAATTTGGGGACAGAATTTGGGGACAGAATTTGGGGACACAATTTGGGGACACAATTTGGGGACACAATTTTGGGACACAATTTGGGGACAGAATTTGGGGACACAATTTGGGGACAGAATTTGGGGACAGAATTTGGGGAGAGAATGTGGTGACAGAATTTGGGGACCGAATTTGGGGACAAAATTTGGAGACAAAGTTTGGGGACAGAATTTGGGGACAGAATTTTGGGACAGAATGTGGGGACAGAATTTGGGGACAGAATTTGGGGACAGAATTTGGGGACAGAATTTGGGGACAGAATTTGGGGACACAATTTGGGGACGGAATGTGGGGACAGAATTTGGGGACAGAATTTGGGGACAGAATTTGGGGACAGAATTTGGGGACACAATTTGGGGACAAAATTTGGGGACAGAATTTTGGGACAGAATGTGGGGACAGATTTTGGGGACAGAATTTGGGGACAGAATTTGGGGACAGAATTTGGGGACACAATTTGGGGACACAATTTGGGGACACAATTTGGGGACAGAATTTGGGGACACAATTTGGGGACACAATTTGGGGACAGAATTTGGGGACAGAATGTGGTGACAGAATTTGGGGACAGAATTTGGGGACAAAATTTGGGGACAGAATTTGGGGACACAATTTGGGGACACAATTTGGGGACACAATTTGGGGACAGAATTTGGGGACAGAATTTGGGGACAGAATTTGGGGACAGAATTTGGGGCAAAATTTGGGGACAGAATTTGGGGACAGAATTTGGGGACAGAATTTGGGGACAGAATTTGGGAACAGAATTTGGGGACAAAATTTGTAGACAGAATTTGGGGACACAATTTGGGGACACAATTTGGGGACACAATTTGGGGACAGAATTTGGGGCCAGAATTTGGGGACAAAATTTGGGGACAGAATTTGGGGACACAATTTGGGGACAGAATTTTGGGACATAATGTGGGGACAGAATTTGGGGACAGAATTTGGGGATAGAATTTGGTGACAGAATTTGGGGACACAATTTGGGGACAGATTTTGGGGACAGAATTTGGGGACAGAATTTGGGGACACAATTTGGGGACAGAATGTGGGGACAGAGTTTGGGGACAGAATTTGGGGACAGAATTTGGGGACACAATTTGCGGACAGAATTTGGGGACAGAATTTGGGGACAGAATTTAGGGACTGAATTTGGGGACAGAATTTGGGGACAGAATTTCCGGACAGAATTTGGGGACAGAATTTGGGGACAGAATTTGGGGACACAATTTGGGGACACAATTTTTGGACAGAATTTGGGGACAGAATTTGGGGACAGAATTTGGGGACAGAATTTGGGGACAGAATGTGGGGCAGAATTTGGGGACAGAATGTGGGGACAGAATGTGGGGACAGAATTTGGGGACAGAATTTGGGGACAGATTTTGGGTATAGAATTTGGGGACAGAATTTGGGGACAGAATTTGGGGACACAATTTGGGGACAGAATTTGGGGACAGAATTTGGGGACACAATTTGGGGACACAATTTGGGGACAGAATTTGGGGACAGAATTTGGGGACAGAATTTGGGGACACAATTTTGGGACAAAATTTGGGGACAGAATTTTGAGACAGAATGTGGGGACAAAATTTGGGGACAGAATTTTGGGACAGAATGTGGGGACAGAATTTGGGGACAGAATTTGGGGACAGAATTTGGGGACAGAATTTGGGGACAGAATTTGGGGACAGAATTTGGGGACACAATTTGGGGGCACAATTTGGGGACAGAATTTGGGGACAGAATTTGGGGACAGAATTTGGGGACAGAATGTGGTGACAGAATTTGGGGACATAATTTGGGGACAAAATTTTGGGACAGAATTTTGGGACAGAATGTGGGGACAGAATTTGGGGACAGAATTTGGGGACAGAATTTGGGGACAGAATTTGGGGACAGAATTTGGGGACAGAATTTGCGGACAGAATTTGGGGACACAATTTGGGGACAAAATTTGGGGACAGAATTTTGGGACAGAATGTGGTGACAGAATTTGGGGACAGAATTTGAGGACAGAATTTGGGGACAGAATTTGGGGACAGAATTTGGGGACAGAATTTGGGGACAGAATTTGGGGACAGAATTTGGGGACAGAATTTGGGGACAGAATTTGGGGACAGAATTTGGGGACAGAATTTGGGGACAGAATTTGGGGACAGAATGTGGGGACACAATTTGGGGACAGAATTTGGGGACAGAATTTGGGGACAGAATTTGGAGACAGAATTTGTGGGCAGAATTTTGGGACACAATTTGGGGACAGAATTTGGGGACAGAATTTTGGGACAGAATTTGGGGACACAATTTGGGGACACAATTTGGGGGCACAATTTGGGGACAGAATTTGGGGACACAATTTGGGGACAGAATTTGGGGACAGAATTTTGGGACAGAATGTGGGGACAGAATTTGGGGACAAAATTTGGGGACAGAATTTGGGGACAGAATTTATGGACAGAATTTAGGGACAGAATTTGGGGACAGAATTTGGGGACAGAATTTGGGGACAAAATTTGGGGACACAATTTGGGGACACAATTTGGGGACACAATTTGGGGACACAATTTGGGGACAGAATTTATGGACACAATTTGGGGACAGAATTTGGGGACAGAATTGGGGGACAGAATTTGGGGACAAAATTTGGGGACAGAATTTTGGGACAGAATGTGGGGAGAGAACTTGGGGAAAGAATTTGGGGGCAGAATTTGGGGACAGAATTTGGGGACAGAATTTGGGGACCGAATTTGGGGACACAATTTGGGGACAGAATTTGGAGACAGAATTTGGGGACAGAATTTGGGGACAGATTTTGGGGATAGAATTTGGAGACAGAATTTGGGGACAGAATTTGGGGACAGAATTTGGGGACAGAATTTGGGGACAGAATTTTGGGACAGAATTTGGGGACAGAATTTGGGGACAGAATTTGGGGACAGAATTTGGGGACAGAATTTGGGGACAGAATTTGGGGACAGAATTTGGAGACAGAAATTGGGGACAGAATTTGGGGACAGAATTTGGGGACAAAATTTGGGGACAGAATTTGGGGACACAATTTTGGGACAGAATTTGGGGACAGAATTTGGGGACAGAATTTGGGGACAGAATTTGGGGACAGAATTTGGGGACAGAATTTGGGGACACAATTTAGGGACAGAATTTGGGGACAGAATTTGGGGACAGAATTTGGGGACTAAATTTGGGAACAGAATTTGGGGACACAATTTTGGGACAGAATTTTTGGACAGAATGTGGGGACAGAATTTGGGGACAGAATTTGGGGATAGAATTTGGAGAAAGAATTTGGGGACAGAATTTGGGGACAGAATTTGGGGACAAAATTTGGGGACAGAATTTGGGGACACAATTTGGGGACAGAATTTGAGGACAGAATTTGGGGACAGAATTTGGGGACACAATTTGGGGACACAATTTGGGGACAGAATTTTCGGACAGAATTTGGGGACAGAATTTGGGGACAGAATTTGGGGACAGAATTTGGGGACAGAATTTGGGGACAGAATTTGGGGACAGAATTTGGGGACAGAATTTGGGGCAGAATTTGGGGACAGAATTTGGGGACACAATTTGGGGACACAATTTGGGGACACAATTTGGAGACACAATTTGGGGACAGAATTTGGGGACAAAATTTGGGGACAGAATTTGGGGACAGAATGTGGGACAGAATTTGAGGACAGAATTTGGGGACAGAATGTGGGGACAGAAATTAAGGAAAGAATTTGGGGACAAAATTTGGGGACAGAATTTGGGGACACAATTTGGGGACAGAATTTTGGAACAGAATGTGGGTACAGAATGTGGGGACAGATTTTGGGGATAGAATTTGGAGACAGAATTTGCGGACAGAATTTGGGGACAGAATTTGGGGACACAATTTGGGGACAGAATTTGGGGACAGAATTTGGGGACACAATTTGGGGACACAATTTGGGGACAGAATTTGGGGACAGAATTTGGGGACACAATTTCGGGACAAAATTTGGGGACAGAATTTTGAGACAGAATGTGGGGACAAAATTTGGGGACAGAATTTTGGGACAGAATGTGGGGACAGAATTTGGGGACAGAATTTGGGGACAGAATTTGGGGACACAATTTGGGGACACAATTTGGGGACACAATTTTGGGACACAATTTGGGGACAGAATTTGGGGACACAATTTGGGGACAGAATTTGGGGACAGAATTTGGGGAGAGAATGTGGTGACAGAATTTGGGGACCGAATTTGGGGACAAAATTTGGAGACAAAGTTTGGGGACAGAATTTGGGGACAGAATTTTGGGACAGAATGTGGGGACAGAATTTGGGGACAGAATTTGGGGACAGAATTTGGGGACAGAATTTGGGGACAGAATTTGGGGACACAATTTGGGGACGGAATGTGGGGACAGAATTTGGGGACAGAATTTGGGGACAGAATTTGGGGACAGAATTTGGGGACACAATTTGGGGACAAAATTTGGGGACAGAATTTTGGGACAGAATGTGGGGACAGATTTTGGGGACAGAATTTGGGGACAGAATTTGGGGACAGAATTTGGGGACACAATTTGGGGACACAATTTGGGGACACAATTTGGGGACAGAATTTGGGGACACAATTTGGGGACACAATTTGGGGACAGAATTTGGGGACAGAATGTGGTGACAGAATTTGGGGACAGAATTTGGGGACAAAATTTGGGGACAGAATTTGGGGACAGAATTTGGGGACAGAATTTTGGGACAGAATGTGGGGACAGAATTTGGGGACAGAATTTGGGGACAGAATTTGGGGACAGAATTTGGGGACAGAATTTGGGGACAGAATTTGGGGACAGAATTTTGAAACAGAACTTGGGTACATAATTTGGGGACAGAATTTGGGGACAGAATGTGGGGACACAATTTGGGGACAGAATTTGGGGACAGAATTTGGGGACAGAATGTGGGGACAGAATTTGGGGACAGAATTTGGGGACAGAATTTGGGGACAGAATTTAGGGACAGAAATTTGGGGCAGAATTTGGGGACAGAATTTGGGGACAGAATTTTGGGACAGAATGTGGGGACAGAATTTGGGGACAGATTTTGGGGACAGAATTTGGAGACAGAATTTGGGGACAGAATTTGGGGAAAAAATTTGGGGACAGAATTTGGGGACAGAATTTGGGGACAGAATTAGGGGACAGAATTTGGGGACACAATTTGGGGACACAATTTGGGGACACAATTTGGGGACAGAATTTTGGGACAGAATTTGGGGACACAATTTGGGGACAGAATTTTGGGACAAAATTTGGGGACAGAATTTTGGGACAGAATGTGGGGACAGAATTTGGGAAGAAAATTTGGGGACAGAATTTGGGGACACAGTTTGGGGACAGAATTTGGGGACACAATTTGGGGACACAATTTGGGGACAGAATTTGGGGACAGAATTTACGGACAGAATATGGGGACAGAATTTGGGGACAGAATTTGGGGACAGAATTTGGGGACAGAATGTGGGGACAGAATTTGGGGACAGAATGTGGGGACAGAATTTGGGGACAGAATTTGGGGACACAATTTGGGGACACAATTTGGGGACAGAATTTGGGGACAGAATGTGGGGACAAAATTTGGGGACAGAATTTGGGGACACAATTTGGGGACAGAATTTGGGGACACAATTTGGGGACAGAATTTGGGGACACAATTTGCGGACAGAATTTGGGGACACAATTTGGGGACACAATTTGGGGACACAATTTGGGGACACAATTTGGGGACAGAATTTGGGGAAAGAATGTGGGGACAGAATTTGGGGACAGAATTTGGGGACAGAATTTGGGGACAGAATTTGGGGACAGAATTTGGGGACAGAATTTGGGGACAGAATTTGGGGACAGAATTTGGGGACACAATTTGGGGACACAATTTGGGGACAGAATTTGGGGACAGAATTTGGGGACAGAATTTGGGGAAAGAATTTGGGGACAGAATGTGGGGACAGAATTTGGGGACAGAATTTGGGGACAGAATTTGGGGACAGAATTTGGGGACACAATTTGGGGACAAAATTTGGGGACAGAATTTTGAGACAGAATGTGGGGACAGAATTTGGGGGCAGAATTTGGGGACAGAATTTGGGGACAGAATTTGGGGACACAATTTGGGGACAGAATTTTGGGACAGAATTTGGGGACACAATTTGGGGACAGAATTTTGGGACAAAATTTGGGGACAGAATTTTGGGACAGAATGTGGGGACAGAATTTGGGGACAAAATTTGGGGACAGAATTTGGGGACACAGTTTGGGGACAGAATTTGGGGACACAATTTGGGGACACAATTTGGGGACAGAATTTGGGGACAGAATTTGGGGACAGAATATGGGGACAGAATTTGGGGACAGAATTTGGGGACAGAATTTGGGGACAGAATTTGGGGACAAAATTTGGGAACAGAATTTGGGGACACAATTTGGGGACACAATTTGGGGACAGAATTTGTGGACAGAATTTGTGGACAAAATTTGGGGACAGAATTTGGGGACAGAATTTGGGGACAGAATTTGGGGACAAAATTTGGGGACAGAATTTTGGGACAGAATGTGGGGACAGAATTTGGGGACAGAATTTGGGGACAGAATTTGGGGACAGAATTTGGAGACAGAATTTGGGGACAGAATTTGGGGACACAATTTGGGGACAGAATTTGGGGACAGAATTTGGGGACAGAATTTGGGGACAGATTTTGGGGACACAATTTGGGGACAGAATTTTGGGACAGAATGTGGGTACAGAATTTGGGGACAGATTTTGGGGATAGAATTTGGAGACAGAATTTGGGACAGAATTTGGGGACAGAATTTGGGGATAGAATTTGGGGACAGAATTTGGGGACAGAATTTGGGGACAGAATTTGGGGACAGAATTTGGGGACAGAATTTGGGGACAGAATTTGGGGACAGAATTTGGGGACAGAATTTGGGGACAGAATGTGGGGACAGAATTTGGGGACACAATTTGGGGACAGAATTTGGGGACAAAATTTGGGCACACAATTTGGGGACAGAATTTGGGGACAGAATTTGGGGACACAATTTGGGGACAAAATTTGGGGACAGAATTTTGAGACAGAATGTGGGGACAGAATTTGGGGACACAATTTGGGGACACAATTTGGGGACACAATTTGGGGACAGAATTTGGGGACAGAATTTGGGGACAGAATTTGGGGACAGAATTTGCGGACAGAATTTGGTGACAGAATTTGGGGACAGAATTTGGGGGCACAATTTGGGGACACAATTTGTGGACACAATTTGGGGACACAATTTGGGGACAGAATTTGGGGACAGAATTTGGGGACAGAATGTGGTGACAGAATTTGGGGACAGAATTTGGGGACAAAATTTTGGGACAGAATTTGGGGACAGAATTTGGGGACAGAATTTTGGGACAGAATGTGGGGACAGAATTTGGGGACAGAATTTGGGGACAGAATTTGGGGACAGAATTTGGGGACAGAATTTGGGGACAGAATTTGGGGACAGAATTTGGGGACAGAATTTGGGGACAGAATGTGGGGACAGAATTTGGGGACAGAATTTGGGGACAGAATTTGGGGACAAAATTTGGGGACAAAATTTGGGGACAGAATTTTGGGACAGAATTTGGGGACACTATTTGGGGACAGAATTTGGGGACAGAATTTGGGAACACAATTTGGGGACACAATTTGGGGACACAATTTGGGGACGGAATTTGGGGACAGAATTTGGGGACAGAATTTGGGGACAGAATGTGGTGACAGAATTTGGGGACAGAATTTGGGGACAAAATTTGGGGACAGAATTTGGGGACAGAATTTGGGTAGAGAATTTTGGGACAGAATGTGGGGACAGAAGTTGGGGACAGAATTTGGGGACAGAATTTGGGGACAGAATTTGGGGACAGAATTTGGGGACAGAATTTGGTGACACAATTTGGGGACAGAATTTGGGGACAGAATTTGGAGACAGAATTTGGGGACAGAATTTGGGAACAGAATTTGGGGACAGAATGTGGGGACAGAATTTGGGGACAGAATTTGGGGACAGAATTTGAGAACAGAATGTGGGGACAGAATTTGGGGACAGAATTTGGGGACAGAATTTGGGCACAGAATTTGGGGACACAATTTGGGGACAGAATTTGGGGACACAATTTGGGGACAGAAT
The DNA here is from genome assembly GCA_932526605.1 of Nephrotoma flavescens. Lineage (NCBI taxonomy): Eukaryota > Metazoa > Arthropoda > Insecta > Diptera > Tipulidae > Nephrotoma > Nephrotoma flavescens. The sequence goes on along the minus strand of CAKOBK010000478.1, from coordinate 44,190 downwards.
TTTGGGACAGAATGTGGGGACAGAATTTGGGGACAGATTTTGGGGATAGAATTTGGGGACACAATTTGGGGACAGAATTTGGGGAAAGAATTTGGGGACAGAATTTGGGGACACAATTTGGGGACAGAATTTGGGGACAGAATTTGGGGACAGAATTTGGGGACAGAATGTGGGGACACAATTTGGGGACACAATTTGGGGACACAATTTGGGGACAAAATTTGGGGACAACATTTGGGGACAGAATTTTGGGACAGAATGTGGGGACAGAATTTGGGGACAGAATGTGGGGACAGAATTTGAGGACAGAATTTGGGGACAGAATTTGGGGTCACAATTTGGGGACACAATTTGGGGACAGAATTTGGGGACAGAATGTGGTGACAGAATTTGGGGACAGAATTTGGGGACAGAATTTGGGGACAGAATTTGGGGACAGAATTTGGGAACACAATTTGGGGACACAATTTGGGGACGGAATTTGGAGACAGAATTTGGGGACACAATTTGGGGACACAATTTGGGGACAGAATTTTGAAACTGAATTTTGGGAAAGAATCTGGGGACAGAATTTGGGGACAGAATTTGGGGACAGAATTTGGGGACAGAATTTGGGGACAGAATTTGGGGACAGAATTTGGGGACACAATTTGGGGACACAATTTGGGGACAGAATTTGGGGACTGAATTTGGGGACAGAATTTGGGGACAGAATTTGGGGACAGAATTTGGGGACAGAATTTGGGGACACAATTTGGGGACACAATTTGGGGACACAATTTGGGGACACAATTTGGGGACACAATTTGGGGACAGAATTTGGGGACAGAATTTGGGGACAGAATTTGGGGACAGAATTTGGGGACAGAATGTGGTGACAGAATTTGGGGACAGAATTTGGGGACAAAATTTGGGGACAGAATTTGGGGACAGAATTTGGGGACAGAATTTTGGGGACAGAATGTGGGGACACAATTTGGGGACACAATTTGGGGACAGAATTTGGGGACAGAATTTGGGGACAGAATTTGGGGACCCAATTTGGGGACAGAATTTGGGGACAGAATTTGGGGACAGAATTTGGGGACAGAATTTGGGGACAGAATTTGGGGACAGAATTTGGGGACAGAATTTGGGGACAGAATGTGGGGACAGAATTTGGGGACAGAATTTGGGGACAGAATTTGGGGACAGAATTTGGGGACAGAATTTGGGGACAGAATTTGGGGACAGAATTTGGGGACAGAATTTTGGGACAGAATGTATTTACAGAATTTGGGGACAGATTTTGGGGATAGAATTTGGAGACAGAATTTGGGGACAGAATTTGGGGACAGAATTTGGGGACAGAATTTGGGGACACAATTTGGGGACAGAATTTGGGGACAGAATTTGGGGATAGAATTTGGGGACAGAATTTGGGGACAGAATTTGGGGACAGAATTTGGGGACACAATTTGGGGACAAAATTTGGGGACAGAATTTGGGGACAGAATTAGGGGACAGAATTTAGGGACAGAATTTGGGGACACAATTTGGGGACAAAATTTGGGGACAGAATTTTGAGACAGAATGTGGGGACAGAATTTGGGGACAGAATTTGGGGACACAATTTTTGAACACAATTTGGGGACACAATTTGGGGACAGAATTTGGGGACAGAATTTGGGGACAGAATTTGGGGACAGAATTTGGGGACAAAATTTGAGGACAGAATTTTGGGACAGAATGTGGGGACACAATTTGGGGAAAGAATTTGGGGACAGAATTCGGGGACAGAATTTGGGGACAGAATTTGGGGACAGAATTTGGGGACAGAATTTGGGGACAGAATTTGGGGACAGAATTTGGGGACAGAATTTGGGGACACAATTTGGGGACACAATTTGGGGACAGAATTTGGGGACAGAATTTGGGGACAGAATTTGGGGACACAATTTGGGGACAGAATTTGGGGACAAAATTTGGGGACAGAATTTTGGGACAGAATGTGGGGACAGAATTTGGGGAAAGAATTTGGGGACAGAATTTGGGGACAGAATTTGGGGACAGAATTTGGGGACAGAATTTGGGGTACACAATTTGGGGACACAATTTGGGGACAGAATTTGGGGACAGAATTTGGGGACAGAATTTGGGGACAGAATTTGGGGACAGAATTTGGGGACAGAATTTGGGGACACAATTTGGGGACACAATTTGGGGACAACAATTTGGGGACACAATTTGTGGACAGAATTTGGGGACAGAATTTGGGGACAGAATTTGGGGACAGAATTTGGGGACAGAATTTGGGGACAGAATTTGGGGACAGAATTTGGGGACAGAATTTGGGGACAGAATTTGGGGACAGAATTTGGGGACAGAATTTGGGGACAGAATTTGGGGCAAAATTTGGGGACAGAATTTGGGGACACAATTTGGGGACAGAATTTGGGGACAGAATTTGGGGACAGAATTTGGGGACAGAATTTGGGGACAGAATTTGGGGACAGAATTTGGGGACAGAATTTGGGGACAGAATTTGGGGACAAAATTTGGGGACAGAATTTGGGGACAGAATTTGGGACACAATTTGGGGACAGAATTTTGGGACATAATGTGGGGACAGAATTTGGGGACAGAATTTGGGGATAGAATTTGGGGACAGAATTTGGGGACAGAATTTGGGGACAGATTTTGGGGACAAAATTTGGGGACAGAATTTGGGGACACAATTTGGGGACAGAATTTGGGGACACAATTTGGGGACAGAATTTGGGGACAGAATTTGGGGACACAATTTGGGGACAGAATTTGGGGACAGAATTTGGGGACAGAATTTGGGGACAGAATTTAGGGACAGAATTTGGGGACAGAATTTGGGGACAGAATTTGGGGACAGAATTTGGGGACACAATTTGGGGACACAATTTGGGGACACAATTTGGGGACACAATTTGGGGACACAATTTGGGGACAGAATTTGGGGACACAATTTGGGGACAGAATGTGGGGACAGAATTTGGGGACAGAATTTGGGGACAGCATTTGGGGACACAATTTGGGGACAGAATTTTGGAACAGAATGTGGGGACAGAATTTGGGGACAGATTTTGGGTATAAAATTTGGAGACAGAATTTGGGGACAGAATTTGGGGACAGAATTTGGGAACAGAATTTGGGGACACAATTTGGGGACAGAATTTGGGGACAGAATTTGGGGACTCAATTTGGGGACACAATTTGGGGACAGAATTTGGGGACAGAATTTGGGGACACAATTTCGGGACAAAATTTGGGGACAGAATTTTGAGACAGAATGTGGGGACAAAATTTGGGGACAGAATTTTGGGACAGAATGTGGGGACAGAATTTGGGGACAGAATTTGGGGACAGAATTTGGGGACAGAATTTGGGGACAGAATTTGGGGACACAATTTGGGGGCACAATTTGGGGACACAATTTGGGGACACAATTTGGGAACAGAATTTGGGGACACATTTTGGGGACACAATTTGGGGACAGAATGTGGTGACAGAATTTGGGGACAGAATTTGGGGACAAAATTTGGGGACACAATTTGGGGAAACAATTTGGGGACAGAATTTGGGGACACAATTTGGGGACAGAATTTTGGGACAGAATGTGGGGACAGAATTTGGGGACAGAATGTGGGGACAGAATTTGGAGACAGAATTTGGGGACAGAATTTGGGGACACAATTTGGGGACACAATTTGGGGACAGAATTTGCGTACAGAATGTGGGGACAGAATTTGGGGACAGAATTTGGGGACAGAATTTGGGGACAGAATTTGGGGACAGAATTTGGGGACACAATTTGGGGACACAATTTGGGGACAGAATTTGGGGACAGAATTTAGGGACAGAATTTGGGGACAGAATTTGGGGACAGAATTTGGGGACAGAATTTGGGGAAAGAATGTGGGGACAGAATTTGGGGACAGAATTTGGGGACAGAATTTGGGGACAAAATTTGGGGACACAATTTGTGGGCAGAATTTTGGGACACAATTTGGGGACAGAATTTGGGGACAGAAATTTGGGACAGAATTTGGGGACACAATTTGGGGACACAATTTGGGGGCACAATTTGGGGACAGAATTTGGGGACACAATTTGGGGACAGAATTTGGGGACAGAATTTTGGGACATATTTTTGGGACAGAATTTGGGGACAAAATTTGGGGACAGAATTTGCTGACAGAATTTGGGGACAGAATTTGGGGACAGAATTTGGGGACAGAATTTGGGGACAAAATTTGGGGACACAATTTGGGGACAGAATTTGGGGACACAATTTGGGGACAGAATTTATGGACACAATTTGGGGACAGAATTTGGGGACAAAATTTGGGGACAGAATTTTGGGACAGAATGTGGGGACAGAATTTGGGGACAGAATTTGGGGACACAATTTGGGGACACAATTTGGGGACAGAATTTGAGGACAGAATTTGAGGACAGAATTTGGGGACAGAATTTGGGGACACAATTTGGGGACAGAATTTGGGGACAGAATTTGGGGACAGATTTTGGGGACAGAATTTGGGGACAGAATTTGGGGACAGAATTTGGGGACAGAATTTGGGGACAGAATTTGGGGACACAATTTGGGGACACAATTTGGGGACACAATTTGGGGACACAATTTGGGGACACAATTTGGGGACACAGTTTGTGGACAGAATTTGGGGACAAATTTTGGGGACAGAATTTGGGGACAGAATGTGGGGCAGAATTTGGGGACATAATTTGGGGACAGAATGTGGTAAGAATTTGGGGACAGAATTTGGGGACAAAATTTGGTGACAGAATTTGGGGACACAATTTGGGGACAGAATTTTGGAACAGAATGTTGGTACAGAATTTGGGGACAGATTTTGGGGATAGAATTTGGAGACAGAACTTGGAACAGAATTTAGGGACACAATTTGGGGACACAATTTGGGGACAGAATTTGGGGACAGAATTTGGGGACACAATTTGGGGACACAATTTGGGGACAGAATGTGGGGACAGAATTTGGGGACAGAATTTGGGGACACAATTTCGGGACAAAATTTGGGGACAGAATTTTGAGACAAAATGTGGGGACAAAATTTGGGGACAGAATTTGTGGACAGAATGTGGGGACAGAATTTGGGGACAGAATTTGGGGACACAATTTGGGGACACAATTTGGGGACACAATTTTGGGACACAATTTGGGGACACAATTTGGGGACACAATTTGGGGACAGAATTTGGGGACAGAATTTGGGGACAGAATGTGGTGACAGAATTTGGGGACAGAATTTGGGGACAAAATTTGGGGACAAAATTTGGGGACAGAATTTGGGGACAGAATTTTGGGACAGAATGTGGGGACAGAATTTGGGGACACAATTTGGGGACAGAATTTGGGGACAGAATTTGGGGACAGAATTTGGGGACAGAATTTGTGGACACAATTTGGGGACAGAATGTGGGGACAGAATGTGGGGACAGATTTTGGGGACAGAATTTGGGGACAGAATTTGGGGACACAATTTGGGGACACAATTTGGGGACACAATTTGGGGACACAATTTGGGGTCAGAATTTGGGGACAGAATTTGAGGACAGAATTTGGGGACAGAATGTGGTGACAGAATTTGGGGACAGAATTTGGGGACAAAATTTGGGGACAGAATTTGGGGACAGAATTAGGGGACAGAATTTGGGGACAGAATGTGGGGACAGAATTTGGTGGCACAATTTGGGGACACAATTTGGGGACAGAATTTGGGGACACAATTTGGGGACAGAATTTGAGGACAGAATTTTAAGACATAACTTGGGGACAGAATTTGGGGACAGAATTTGGGGACATAATGTGGGGACAGAATTTGGGGACAGAATTTGCGGACAGAATTTGGGGACAGAATGTGGGGACAGAATTTGGGGACAGAATTTGGGGACAGAATTTGGGGACAGAATTTGGGGACAGAAATTTGGGGACAGAATTTGGGGACACAATTTGGGGACAGAATTTTGGGACAGAATGTAGGGACAGAATTTGGGGACAGATTTTGGGGACAGAATTTGGAGACAGAATTTGGGGACAGAATTTGGGGAAAGAATTTGGGGACAGAATTTGGGGACAGAATTTGGGGACAGAATTTGGGGACAGAATTTGGGGACAGAATTTGGGGACACAATTTGGGGACACAATTTAGGGACACAATTTGGGGACAAAATTTGGGGACAGAATTTTGGGACAGAATGTGGGGACAGAATTTGGGGACAGAATGTGGGGACAGAATTTGGGGACAGAATTTGGGGACACAATTTGGGGACACAATTTGGGGACAGAATTTGGGGACAGAATGTGGGGACAAAATTTGGGGACAGAATTTGGGGACAGAATTTGGGGACACAATTTGGGGACACAATTTGGGGACTGAATTTGGGGACACAATTTGCGGACAGAATTTGGGGACAGAATTTGGGGACACAATTTGGGGACACAATTTGGGGACAGAATTTGGGGACAGAATTTGGGGAAAGAATGTGGGGACAGAATTTGGGGACAGAATTTGGGGGCAGAATTTGGGGACACAATTTGGGGACAGAATTTGGGGACAGAATTTGTGGACAGAATTTGGGGACAGAATTTGGGGACAGAATTTGGGGACACAATTTGGGGACAGAATTTGGGGACAGAATTTCAGGAAAAAATTTGGGGACAGAATATGGGGACAGAATTTGGGGACAGAATTTGGGGACAGAATTTGGGGACAGAATTTGGGGACAGAATTTGGGGACACAATTTGGGGACAAAATTTGGGGACAGAATTTTGAGACAGAATGTGGGGACAGAATTTGGGGACAGAATTTGGGGACACAATTTGGGGACAGAATTTGGGGACACAATTTGGGGACACAATTTGGGGACAGAATTTTGGGACAGAATTTTGGGACACAATTTGAGGACACAATTTGGGGACAGAATTTTGGGACAAAATTTGGGGACAGAATTTTGGGACAGAATGTGTGGACAGAATTTTGGGAAAGAATTTGGGGACAGAATTTGGGGCAGAATTTGGGGACAGAATATGGGGACAGAATTTGGGGACAGAATTTGGGGACACAATTTGGGGACAGAATTTGGGGACAGAATTTGGGGACAGAATTTGGGGACAGAATTTGGGGACAGAATTTGGGGCAAAATTTGGGGACAGAATTTGGGGACACAATTTGGGGACAGAGTTTGGGGACAGAATTTGGGGACAAAATTTGGGGACAGAAATTTGGGACAGAATGTGGGGACAGAATTTGGGGACAGAATTTGGGGGCAGAATTTGGGGACAGAATTTGGAGACAGAATTTGGGGACAGAATTTGGGGACAGAATTTGGGGACAGAATTTGGGGACAGAATTTGGGGACAGAATTTGGGGACAGAATTTGGGGCAAAATTTGTGGACAGAATTTGGGGACAGAATTTGGGGACAGAATTTGGGGACAGAATTTGGGGACAAAATTTGTAGACAGAATTTGGGGACACAATTTGGGGACACAATTTGGGGACACAATTTGGGGACAGAATTTGGGGCCAGAATTTGGGGACAAAATTTGGGGACAGAATTTGGGGACACAATTTGGGGACAGAATTTTGGGACATAATGTGGGGACAGAATTTGGGGACAGAATTTGGGGATAGAATTTGGTGACAGAATTTGGGGACACAATTTGGGGACAGATTTTGGGGACAAAATTTGGGGACAGAATTTGGGGACACAATTTGGGGACACAATTTGGGGACAGAATGTGGGGACAGAGTTTGGGGACAGAATTTGGGGACAGAATTTGGGGACACAATTTGCGGACAGAATTTGGGGACAGAATTTGGGGACAGAATTTAGGGACTGAATTTGGGGACAGAATTTGGGGACAGAATTTTCGGACAGAATTTGGGGACAGAATTTGGGGACAGAATTTGGGGACACAATTTTTGGACAGAATTTGGGGACAGAATTTGGGGACAGAATTTGGGGACAGAATTTGGGGACAGAATGTGGGGCAGAATTTGGGGACAGAATTTGGGGACAGAATGTGGGGACAGAATTTGGGGACAGAATTTGGGGACAGATTTTGGGTATAGAATTTGGGGACAGAATTTGGGGACAGAATTTGGGGACACAATTTGGGGACAGAATTTGGGGACAGAATTTGGGGACACAATTTGGGGACACAATTTGGGGACAGAATTTGGGGACAGAATTTGGGGACAGAATTTGGGGACACAATTTTGGGACAAAATTTGGGGACAGAATTTTGAGACAGAATGTGGGGACAAAATTTGGGGACAGAAATTTGGGACAGAATGTGGGGACAGAATTTGGGGACAGAATTTGGGGACAGAATTTGGGGACACAATTTGGGGACAGAATTTGGGGACAGAATTTGGGGGCACAATTTGGGGACAGAATTTGGGGACAGAATTTGGGGACAGAATTTGGGGACAGAATTTGGGGACAGAATGTGGTGACAGAATTTGGGGACAGAATTTGGGGACAAAATTTGGGGACAAAATTTGGGGACAGAATTTGGGGACAGATTTTTGGGACAGAATGTGGGGACAGAATTTGGGGACAGAATTTGAGGACAGAATTTGGGGACAGAATTTGGGGACAGAATTTGGGGACAGAATTTGCGGACAGAATTTGGGGACACAATTTGGGGACAAAATTTGGGGACAGAATTTTGGGACAGAATGTGGTGACAGAATTTGGGGACAGAATTTGAGGACAGAATTTGGGGACAGAATTTGGGGACAGAATTTGGGGACAGAATTTGGGGACAGAATTTGGGGACAGAATTTGGGGACAGAATTTGGGGACAGAATTTGGGGACAGAATTTGGGGACAAAATGTGGGGACACAATTTGGGGACAGAATTTGGGGACAGAATTTGGGGACAGAATTTGGAGACAGAATTTGTGGGCAGAATTTTGGGACACAATTTGGGGACAGAATTTGGGGACAGAATTTTGGGACAGAATTTGGGGACACAATTTGGGGACACAATTTGGGGGCACAATTTGGGGACAGAATTTGGGGACACAATTTGGGGACAGAATTTGGGGACAGAATTTTGGGACAGAATGTGGGGACAGAATTTGGGGACAAAATTTGGGGACAGAATTTGGGGACAGAATTTATGGACAGAATTTAGGGACAGAATTTGGGGACAGAATTTGGGGACAGAATTTGGGGACAAAATTTGGGGACACAATTTGGGGACACAATTTGGGGACACAATTTGGGGACACAATTTGGGGACAGAATTTATGGACACAATTTGGGGACAGAATTTGGGGACAGAATTTGGGGACAGAATTTGGGGACAAAATTTGGGGACAGAATTTTGGGACAGAATGTGGGGAGAGAATTTGGGGAAAGAATTTGGGGGCAGAATTTGGGGACAGAATTTGGGGACAGAATTTGGGGACCGAATTTGGGGACACAATTTGGGGACAGAATTTGGAGACAGAATTTGGGGACAGAATTTGGGGACAGATTTTGGGGATAGAATTTGGAGACAGAATTTGGGGACAGAATTTGGGGACAGAATTTGGGGACAGAATTTGGGGACAGAATTTTGGGACAGAATTTGGGGACAGAATTTGGGGACAGAATTTGGGGACAGAATTTGGGGACAGAATTTGGGGACAGAATTTGGGGGCAGAATTTGGAGACAGAAATTGGGGACAGAATTTGGGGACAGAATTTGGGGACAAAATTTGGGGACAGAATTTGGGGACACAATTTTGGGACAGAATTTGGGGACAGAATTTGGGGACAGAATTTGGGGACAGAATTTGGGGACAGAATTTGGGGACACAATTTAGGGACAGAATTTGGGGACAGAATTTGGGGACAGAATTTGGGGACAAAATTTGGGGACAGAATTTGGGGACACAATTTTGGGACAGAATTTTTGGACAGAATGTGGGGACAGAATTTGGGGACAGAATTTGGGGATAGAATTTGGAGAAAGAATTTGGGGACAGAATTTGGGGACAGAATTTGGGGACAAAATTTGGGGACAGAATTTGGGGACACAATTTGGGGACAGAATTTGAGGACAGAATTTGGGGACAGAATTTGGGGACACAATTTGGGGACACAATTTGGGGACAGAATTTTCGGACAGAATTTGGGGACAGAATTTGGGGACAGAATTTGGGGACAGAATTTGGGGACAGAATTTGGGGACAGAATTTGGGGACAGAATTTGGGGACAGAATTTGGGGACAGAATTTGGGGACAGAATTTGGGGACACAATTTGGGGACACAATTTGGGGACACAATTTGGAGACACAATTTGGGGACAGAATTTGGGGACAAAATTTGGGGACAGAATTTGGGGACAGAATGTGGGGCAGAATTTGAGGACAGAATTTGGGGACAGAATGTGGGGACAGAAATTAAGGAAAGAATTTGGGGACAAAATTTGGGGACAGAATTTGGGGACACAATTTGGGGACAGAATTTTGGAACAGAATGTGGGTACAGAATGTGGGGACAGATTTTGGGGATAGAATTTGGAGACAGAATTTGGGGACACAATTTGGGGACACAATTTGGGGACAGAATTTGGGGACACAATTTGGGGACAGAATTTGGGGACACAATTTCGGGACAAAATTTGGGGACAGAATTTAGAGACAGAATGTGGGGACAAAATTTGGGGACAGAATTTTGGGACAGAATGTGGGGACAGAATTTGGGGACAGAATTTGGGGACAGAATTTGGGGACACAATTTGGGAACACAATTTGGGGACACAATTTTGGGACACAATTTGGGGACAGAATTTGGGGACACAATTTGGGGACAGAATTTGGGGACAGAATTTGGGGAGAGAATGTGGTGACAGAATTTGGGGACCGAATTTGGGGACAAAATTTGGAGACAAAATTTGGGGACAGAATTTGGGGACAGAATTTTGGGACAGAATGTGGGGACAGAATTTGGGGACAGAATTTGGGGACAGAATTTGGGGACAGAATTTGGGGACAGAATTTGGGGACAGAATTTGGGGACAGAATTTGGGGACAGAATTTGGGGACGGAATGTGGGGACAGAATTTGGGGACAGAATTTGGGGACAGAATTTGGGGACAGAATTTGGGGACACAATTTGGGGACAAAATTTGGGGACAGAATTTTGGGACAGAATGTGGGGACAGATTTTGGGGACAGAATTTGGGGACAGAATTTGGGGACACAATTTGGGGACACAATTTGGGGACAGAATTTGGGGACAGAATTTGGGGACACAATTTGGGGACACAATTTGGGGACACAATTTGGGGACAGAATGTGGTGACAGAATTTGGGGACAGAATTTGGGGACAAAATTTGGGGACAGAATTTGGGGACAGAATTTGGGGACAGAATTTTGGGACAGAATGTGGGGACAGAATTTGGGGACAGAATTTGGGGACAGAATTTGGGGACAGAATTTGGGGACAGAATTTGGGGACAGAATTTTGAGACAGAACTTGGGTACATAATTTGGGGACAGAATTTGGGGACAGAATGTGTGGACAGAATTTGGGGACAGAATTTGGGGACAGAATTTGGGGACAGAATGTGGGGACAGAATTTGGGGACAGAATTTGGGGACAGAATTTGGGGACAGAATTTAGGGACAGAAATTTGGGGCAAAATTTGGGGACAGAATGTGGGGACAGAATTTTGGGACAGAATGTGGGGACAGAATTTGGGGACAGATTTTGGGGACAGAATTTGGAGACAGAATTTGGGGACAGAATTTGGGGAAAAAATTTGGGGACAGAATTTGGGGACAGAATTTGGGGACAGAATTTGGGGACACAATTTGGGGACACAATTTGGGGACACAATTTGGGGACAGAATTTTGGGACAGAATTTGGGGACACAATTTGGGGACAGAATTTTGGGACAAAATTTGGGGACAGAATTTTGGGACAGAATTTGGGGACAGAATTTGGGGACAAAATTTGGGGACAGAATTTGGGGACACAGTTTGGGGACAGAATTTGGGGACACAATTTGGGGACAGAATTTGGGGACACAATTTGGGGACAGAATTTGGGGACAGAATTTGGGGACAGAATTTGGGGACAGAATTTGGGGACAGAATGTGGGGACAGAATTTGGGGACAGAATGTGGGGACAGAATTTGGGGACAGAATTTGGGGACACAATTTGGGGACACAATTTGGGGACAGAATTTGGGGACAGAATGTGGGGACAAAATTTGGGGACAGAATTTGGGGACAGAATTTGAGGACAGAATTCGGGGACACAATTTGGGGACAGAATTTGGGGACACAATTTGCGGACAGAATTTGGGGACACAATTTGGGGACACAATTTGGGGACACAATTTGGGGACACAATTTGGGGACAGAATTTGGGGAAAGAATGTGGGGACAGAATTTGGGGACAGAATTTGGGGACAGAATTTGGGGACAGAATTTGGGGACAGAATTTGGGGACAGAATTTGGGGACAGAATTTGGGGACACAATTTGGGGACACAATTTGGGGACACAATTTGGGGACAGAATTTGGGGACAGAATTTGGGGACAGAATTTGGGGAAAGAATTTTGGGACAGAATGTGGGGACAGAATTTGGGGACAGAATTTGGGGACAGAATTTGGGGACACAATTTGGGGACAAAATTTGGGGACAGAATTTTGAGACAGAATGTGGGGACAGAATTTGGGGGCAGAATTTGGGGACAGAATTTGGGGACAGAATTTGGGGACACAATTTGGGGACAGAATTTTGGGACAGAATTTGGGGACACAATTTGGGGACAGAATTTTGGGACAAAATTTGGGGACAGAATTTTGGGACAGAATGTGGGGACAGAATTTGGGGACAAAATTTGGGGACAGAATTTGGGGACACAGTTTGGGGACAGAATTTGGGGACACAATTTGGGGACACAATTTGGGGACAGAATTTGGGGACAGAATTTGGGGACAGAATATGGGGACAGAATTTGGGGACAGAATTTGGGGACAGAATTTGGGGACAGAATTTGGGGACAAAATTTGGGAACAGAATTTGGGGACACAATTTTAGGACACAATTTGGGGACAGAATTTGTGGACAGAATTTGTGGACAAAATTTGGGGACAGAATTTGGGGACAGAATTTGGGGACAGAATTTGGGGACAAAATTTGGGGACAGAATTTTGGGACAGAATGTGGGGACAGAATTTGGGGACAGAATTTGGGGACAGAATTTGGGGACAGAATTTGGAGACAGAATTTGGGGGACAGAATTTGGGGACACAATTTGGGGACAGAATTTGGGGACAGAATTTGGGGACAGAATTTGGGGACAGATTTTGGGGACACAATTTGGGGACAGAATTTTGGGACAGAATGTGGGTACAGAATTTGGGGACAGATTTTGGGGATAGAATTTGGAGACAGAATTTGGGACAGAATTTGGGGACAGAATTTGGGGACAGAATTTGGGGACAGAATTTGGGGACAGAATTTGGGGACAGAATTTGGGGACAGAATTTGGGGACAGAATTTGGGGACAGAATTATGGGACAGAATTTGGGGACAGAATTTGGGGACAGAATTTGGGGCAAAATTTGGGGACAGAATTTGGGGACAGAATTTGGGGACAGAATTTGAGGACAGAATTTGGGGACCGAATTTAGGGACAGAATTTGTGGACAGAATTTGGGGACACAATTTGGGGACACAATTTGAGGACACAATTTGGGGACAGAATTTGGGGACACAATTTGGGGACAAAATTTGGGGACAGAATTTGGGGACACAATTTGGGGACAGAATTTTGGGACATAATTTGGGGACAGAATTTGGGGACAGAATTTGGGGATAGAATTTGGGGACAGAATTTGGGGACAGAATTTGGGGACAGATTTTGGGGACAAAATTTGGGGACAGAATTTGGGGACACAATTTGGGGACACAATTTTTGGACAGAATTTTGGGACAGAATTTGGGTACAGAATTTCGGGACAGAATGTGGGGCAGAATTTGGGGACAGAATTTGGGGACAGAATGTTGGGACAGAATTTGGGGACAGAATTTGGGGACAGATTTTGGGTATAGAATTTGGGGACAGAATTTGGAGACAGAATTTGGGGACACAATTTGGGGACAGAATTTGGGGACAAAATTTGGGCACACAATTTGGGGACAGAATTTGGGGACAGAATTTGGGGACAGAATTTGGGGACACAATTTGGGGACAGAATTTTGAGACAGAATGTGGGGACAGAATTTGGGGACAGAATTTGGGGACACAATTTGGGGACAGAATTTGGGGACAGAATTTGGGGACAGAATTTGGGGACAGAATTTGCGGACAGAATTTGGGGACAGAATTTGGGGACAGAATTTGGGGACAGAATTTGGGGACAGAATTTGGGGACAGAATTTGGGGACAGAATTTGGGGACAGAATGTGGGGACAGAATTTGGGGACAGAATTTGGGGACAGAATTTGGGGACAGAATTTGGATACAGAATTTGTGGGCAGAATTTTGGGACACAATTTGGGGACAGAATTTGGGGACAGAATTTTGGGACAGAATTTGTGGACACAATTTGGGGACACAATTTGGGGGCACAATTTGGGGACAGAATTTGGGGACACAATTTGGGGACAGAATTTGGGGACAGAATTTTGGGACAGAATGTGGGGGCAGAATTTGGGGACAAAATTTGGGGACACAATTTGGGGACACAATTTGGGGACACAATTTGGGGACACAATTTGGGGACACAATTTGGGGACAGAATTTGGGGACAGAATTTGGGGACAGAATTTGGGGACAGAATTTGGGGACAGAATTTGGGGACAAAATTTGAGGACAGAATTTTGGGACAGAATGTGGGGACACAATTTGGGGAAAGAATTTGGGGACAGAATTCGGGGACAGAATTTGGGGACAGAATTTGGGGACAGAATTTGGGGACAGAATTTGGGGACACAATTTGGGGACAGAATTTGGGGACAGAATTTGGGGACACAATTTGGGGACACAATTTGGGGACACAATTTGGGGACAGAATTTGGGGACAGAATTTGGGGACAGAATTTGGGGACAGAATTTGGGGACACAATTTGGGGACAGAATTTGGGGACAAAATTTGGGGACAGAATTTTGGGACAGAATGTGGGGACAGAATTTGGGGAAAGAATTTGGGGACAGAATTTGGGGACAGAATTTGGGGACAGAATTTGGGGACAGAATTTGGGGTACACAATTTGGGGACACAATTTGGGGACAGAATTTGGGGACAGAATTTGGGGACAGAATTTGGGGACAGAATTTGGGGACAGAATTTGGGGACACAATTTGGGGACACAATTTGGGGACAACAATTTGGGGACAGAATTTGTGGACAGAATTTGGGGACAGAATTTGGGGACAGAATTTGGGGACACAATTTGGGGACACAATTTGGGGACAGAATTTGGGGACAGAATTTGGGGACAGAATTTGGGGACAGAATTTGGGGACAGAATTTGGGGACAGAATTTGGGGCAAAATTTGGGGACAGAATTTGGGGACACAATTTGGGGACAGAATTTGGGGACAGAATTTGGGGACAGAATTTGGGGACAGAATTTGGGGACAGAATTTGGGGACAGAATTTGGGGACAGAATTTGGGGACAGAATTTGGGGACAAAATTTGGGGACAGAATTTGGGGACAGAATTCGGGACACAATTTGGGGACAGAATTTTGGGACATAATGTGGGGACAGAATTTGGGGACAGAATTTGGGGATAGAATTTGGGGACAGAATTTGGGGACAGAATTTGGGGACAGATTTTGGGGACAAAATTTGGGGACAGAATTTGGGGACACAATTTGGGGACAGAATTTGGGGACACAATTTGGGGACAGAATTTGGGGACAGAATTTGGGGACACAATTTGCGGACAGAATTTGGGGACAGAATTTGGGGACAGAATATGGGGACAGAATTTAGGGACAGAATTTGGGGACACAATTTGGGGACAGAATGTGGGGACACAATTTGGGGACAGAATTTGGGGACAGCATTTGGGGACACAATTTGGGGACAGAATTTTGGAACAGAATGTGGGGACAGAATTTGGGGACAGATTTTGGGTATAAAATTTGGAGACAGAATTTGGGGACAGAATTTGGGGACAGAATTTGGGGACACAATTTGGGGACACAATTTGGGGACAGAATTTGGGGACAGAATTTGGGGACTCAATTTGGGGACACAATTTGGGGACAGAATTTGGGGACAGAATTTGGGGACACAATTTCGGGACAAAATTTGGGGACAGAATTTTGAGACAGAATGTGGGGACAAAATTTGGGGACAGAATTTTGGGACAGAATGTGGGGACAGAATTTGGGGACAGAATTTGGGGACAGAATTTGGGGACAGAATTTGGGGACAGAATTTGGGGACACAATTTGGGGGCACAATTTGGGGACACAATTTGGGGACACAATTTGGGAACAGAATTTGGGGACACATTTTGGGGACACAATTTGGGGACAGAATGTGGTGACAGAATTTGGGGACAGAATTTGGGGACAAAATTTTGGGACAGAATTTGGGGACAGAATTTGGGGACAGAATTTGGGGACAGAATGTGGGGACAGAATTTGGGGACAGAATTTGGGGACACAATTTGGGGACAGAATTTGGGGACACAATTTGGGGAAACAATTTGGGGACAGAATTTGGGGACACAATTTGGGGACAGAATTTTGGGACAGAATGTGGGGACAGAATTTGGGGACAGAATATGGGGACAGAATTTGGGGACAGAATTTGGGGACAGAATTTGGGGACAGAATTTGGGGACAAAATTTGGGAACAGAATTTGGGGACACAATTTGGGGACACAATTTGGGGACAGAATTTGTGGACAGAATTTGTGGACAAAATTTGGGGACAGAATTTGGGGACAGAATTTGGGGACAGAATTTGGGGACAAAATTTGGGGACAGAATTTTGGGACAGAATGTGGGGACAGAATTTGGGGACAGAATTTGGGGACAGAATTTGGGGACAGAATTTGGAGACAGAATTTGGGGACAGAATTTGGGGACACAATTTGGGGACAGAATTTGGGGACAGAATTTGGGGACAGAATTTGGGGACAGATTTTGGGGACACAATTTGGGGACAGAATTTTGGGACAGAATGTGGGTACAGAATTTGGGGACAGATTTTGGGGATAGAATTTGGAGACAGAATTTGGGACAGAATTTGGGGACAGAATTTGGGGACAGAATTTGGGGACAGAATTTGGGGACAGAATTTGGGGACAGAATTTGGGGACAGAATTTGGGGACAGAATTTGGGGACAGAATTTGGGGACAGAATTATGGGACAGAATTTGGGGACAGAATTTGGGGACAGAATTTGGGGCAAAATTTGGGGACAGAATTTGGGGACAGAATTTGGGGACAGAATTTGAGGACAGAATTTGGGGACCGAATTTAGGGACAGAATTTGTGGACAGAATTTGGGGACACAATTTGGGGACACAATTTGAGGACACAATTTGGGGACAGAATTTGGGGACACAATTTGGGGACAAAATTTGGGGACAGAATTTGGGGACACAATTTGGGGACAGAATTTTGGGACATAATTTGGGGACAGAATTTGGGGACAGAATTTGGGGATAGAATTTGGGGACAGAATTTGGGGACAGAATTTGGGGACAGATTTTGGGGACAAAATTTGGGGACAGAATTTGGGGACACAATTTGGGGACACAATTTTTGGACAGAATTTGGGGACAGAATTTGGGTACAGAATTTGGGGACAGAATGTGGGGCAGAATTTGGGGACAGAATTTGGGGACAGAATGTTGGGACAGAATTTGGGGACAGAATTTGGGGACAGATTTTGGGTATAGAATTTGGGGACAGAATTTGGGGACAGAATTTGGGGACACAATTTGGGGACAGAATTTGGGGACAAAATTTGGGCACACAATTTGGGGACAGAATTTGGGGATAGAATTTGGGGACAGAATTTGGGGACACAATTTGGGGATAAAATTTGGGGACAGAATTTTGAGACAGAATGTGGGGACAGAATTTGGGGACAGAATTTGGGGACACAATTTGGGGACAGAATTTGGGGACAGAATTTGGGGACAGAATTTGGGGACAGAATTTGCGGACAGAATTTGGGGACAGAATTTGGGGACAGAATTTGGGGACAGAATTTGGGGACACAATTTGGGGACAGAATTTGGGGACAGAATGTGGTGACAGAATTTGGGGACAGAATTTAGGGACAGAATTTGGGGACAGAATTTGGGGACAGAATTTGGGAACACAATTTGGGGACACAATTTGGGGACAGAATTTGGAGACAGAATTTGGGGACACAATTTGGGGACACAATTTGGGGACAGAATTTTGAAACTGAATTTTGGGAAAGAATCTGGGGACAGAATTTGGGGACAGAATTTGGGGACAGAATTTGGGGACAGAATTTGGGGACACAATTTGGGGACACAATTTGGGGACAGAATTTGGGGACTGAATTTGGGGACAGAATTTGGGGACAGAATTTGGGGACAGAATTTGGGGACAGAATTTGGGGACACAATTTGGGGACACAATTTGGGGACACAATTTGGGGACACAATTTGGGGACACAATTTGGGGACAGAATTTGGGGACAGAATTTGGGGACAGAATTTGGGGACAGAATGTGGTGACAGAATTTGGGGACAGAATTTGGGGACAAAATTTGGGGACAGAATTTGGGGACAGAATTTGGGGACAGAATTTTGGGGACAGAATGTGGGGACACAATTTGGGGACACAATTTGGGGACAGAATTTGGGGACAGAATTTGGGGACAGAATTTGGGGACACAATTTGGGGACAGAATTTGGGGACAGAATTTGGGGACAGAATTTGGGGACAGAATTTGGGGACAGAATTTGGGGACAGAATTTGGGGACAGAATTTGGGGACAGAATGTGGGGACAGAATTTGGGGACAGAATTTGGGGACAGAATTTGGGGACAGAATGTTTGGACAGAATTTGGGGACAGAATTTGGGGACAGAATTTGGGGACAGAATTTGGGGACAGAATTTGGGGACAGAATTTTGGGACAGAATGTATGGACAGAATTTGGGGACAGATTTTGGGGATAGAATTTGGAGACAGAATTTGGGGACAGAATTTGGGGAAAGAATTTGGGGACAGAATTTGGGGACACAATTTGGGGACAGAATTTGGGGACAGAATTTGGGGATAGAATTTGGGGACAGAATTTGGGGACACAATTTGGGGACACAATTTGGGGACACAATTTGGGGACAAAATTTGGGGACAGAATTTGGGGACAGAATTAGGGGACAGAATTTGGGGACAGAATTTGGGGACACAATTTGGGGACAAAATTTGGGGACAGAATTTTGAGACAGAATGTGGGGACAGAATTTGGGGACAGAATTTGGGGACACAATTTGGGGACACAATTTGGGGACACAATTTGGGGACACAATTTGGGGACAGAATTTGGGGACAGAATTTGGGGACAGAGTTTGGGGACAGAATTTGGGGACAGAATTTGGGGACAAAATTTGAGGACAGAATTTTGGGACAGAATGTGGGGACACAATTTGGGGAAAGAATTTGGGGACAGAATTCGGGGACAGAATTTGGGGACAGAATTTGGGGACAGAATTTGGGGACAGAATTTGGGGACACAATTTGGGGACAGAATTTGGGGACAGAATTTGGGGACACAATTTGGGGACACAATTTGGGGACACAATTTGGGGACACAATTTGGGGACAGAATTTGGGGACAGAATTTGGGGACAGAATTTGGGGACACAATTTGGGGACAGAATTTGGGGACAAAATTTGGGGACAGAATTTTGGGACAGAATGTGGGGACAGAATTTGGGGAAAGAATTTGGGGACAGAATTTGGGGACAGAATTTGGGGACAGAATTTGGGGACAGAATTTGGGGTACACAATTTGGGGACACAATTTGGGGACAGAATTTGGGGACAGAATTTGGGGACAGAATTTGGGGACAGAATTTGGGGACAGAATTTGGGGACACAATTTGGGGACACAATTTGGGGACAACAATTTGGGGACAGAATTTGTGGACAGAATTTGGGGACAGAATTTGGGGACAGAATTTGGGGACACAATTTGGGGACAGAATTTGGGGACAGAATTTGGGGACAGAATTTGGGGACAGAATTTGGGGACAGAATTTGGGGACAGAATTTGGGGACAGAATTTGGGGCAAAATTTGGGGACAGAATTTGGGGACACAATTTGGGGACAGAATTTGGGGACAGAATTTGGGGACAGAATTTGGGGACAGAATTTGGGGACAGAATTTGGGGACAGAATTTGGGGACAGAATTTGGGGACAGAATTTGGGGACAAAATTTGGGGACAGAATTTGGGGACAGAATTTGGGACACAATTTGGGGACAGAATTTTGGGACATAATGTGGGGACAGAATTTGGGGACAGAATTTGGGGATAGAATTTGGGGACACAATTTGGGGACAGAATTTGGGGACAGATTTTGGGGACAAAATTTGGGGACAGAATTTGGGGACACAATTTGGGGACAGAATTTGGGGACACAATTTGGGGACAGAATTTGGGGACAGAATTTGGGGACACAATTTGCGGACAGAATTTGGGGACAGAATTTGGGGACAGAATTTGGGGACAGAATTTAGGGACAGAATTTGGGGACACAATTTGGGGACAGAATGTGGGGACACAATTTGGGGACAGAATTTGGGGACAGCATTTGGGGACACAATTTGGGGACAGAATTTTGGAACAGAATGTGGGGACAGAATTTGGGGACAGATTTTGGGTATAAAATTTGGAGACAGAATTTGGGGACAGAATTTGGGGACAGAATTTGGGGACAGAATTTGGGGACACAATTTGGGGACAGAATTTGGGGACAGAATTTGGGGACTCAATTTGGGGACACAATTTGGGGACAGAATTTGGGGACAGAATTTGGGGACACAATTTCGGGACAAAATTTGGGGACAGAATTTTGAGACAGAATGTGGGGACAAAATTTGGGGACAGAATTTTGGGACAGAATGTGGGGACAGAATTTGGGGACAGAATTTGGGGACAGAATTTGGGGACAGAATTTGGGGACAGAATTTGGGGACACAATTTGGGGGCACAATTTGGGGACACAATTTGGGGACACAATTTGGGAACAGAATTTGGGGACACATTTTGGGGACACAATTTGGGGACAGAATGTGGTGACAGAATTTGGGGACAGAATTTGGGGACAAAATTTTGGGACAGAATTTGGGGACAGAATTTGGGGACAGAATTTGGGGACAGAATGTGGGGACAGAATTTGGGGACAGAATTTGGGGACACAATTTGGGGACAGAATTTGGGGACACAATTTGGGGAAACAATTTGGGGACAGAATTTGGGGACACAATTTGGGGACAGAATTTTGGGACAGAATGTGGGGACAGAATTTGGGGACAGAATATGGGGACAGAATTTGGGGACAGAATTTGGGGACAGAATTTGGGGACAGAATTTGGGGACAAAATTTGGGAACAGAATTTGGGGACACAATTTGGGGACACAATTTGGGGACAGAATTTGTGGACAGAATTTGTGGACAAAATTTGGGGACAGAATTTGGGGACAGAATTTGGGGACAGAATTTGGGGACAAAATTTGGGGACAGAATTTTGGGACAGAATGTGGGGACAGAATTTGGGGACAGAATTTGGGGACAGAATTTGGGGACAGAATTTGGAGACAGAATTTGGGGACAGAATTTGGGGACACAATTTGGGGACAGAATTTGGGGACAGAATTTGGGGACAGAATTTGGGGACAGATTTTGGGGACACAATTTGGGGACAGAATTTTGGGACAGAATGTGGGTACAGAATTTGGGGACAGATTTTGGGGATAGAATTTGGAGACAGAATTTGGGACAGAATTTGGGGACAGAATTTGGGGACAGAATTTGGGGACAGAATTTGGGGACAGAATTTGGGGACAGAATTTGGGGACAGAATTTGGGGACAGAATTTGGGGACAGAATTTGGGGACAGAATTATGGGACAGAATTTGGGGACAGTATTTGGGGACAGAATTTGGGGCAAAATTTGGGGACAGAATTTGGGGACAGAATTTGGGGACAGAATTTGAGGACAGAATTTGGGGACCGAATTTAGGGACAGAATTTGTGGACAGAATTTTGGGACACAATTTGGGGACACAATTTGAGGACACAATTTGGGGACAGAATTTGGGGACACAATTTGGGGACAAAATTTGGGGACAGAATTTGGGGACACAATTTGGGGACAGAATTTTGGGACATAATTTGGGGACAGAATTTGGGGACAGAATTTGGGGATAGAATTTGGGGACAGAATTTGGGGACAGAATTTGGGGACAGATTTTGGGGACAAAATTTGGGGACAGAATTTGGGGACACAATTTGGGGACACAATTTTTGGACAGAATTTGGGGACAGAATTTGGGTACAGAATTTGGGGACAGAATGTGTGGCAGAATTTGGGGACAGAATTTGGGGACAGAATGTTGGGACAGAATTTGGGGACAGAATTTGGGGACAGAATTTGGGGACAGATTTTGGGTATAGAATTTGGGGACAGAATTTGGGGACAGAATTTGGGGACACAATTTGGGGACAGAATTTGGGGACAAAATTTGGGCACACAATTTGGGGACAGAATTTGGGGACAGAATTTGGGGACAGAATTTGGGGACACAATTTGGGGACAAAATTTGGGGACAGAATTTTGAGACAGAATGTGGGGACAGAATTTGGGGACAGAATTTGGGGACACAATTTGGGGACAGAATTTAGGGACAGAATTTGGGGACAGAATTTGGGGACAGAATTTGCGGACAGAATTTGGGGACAGAATTTGGGGACAGAATTTGGGGACAGAATTTGGGGACAGAATTTGGGGACAGAATTTGGGGACAGAATTTGGGGACAGAATTTGGGGACAGAATTTGGGGACAGAATGTGGGGACAGAATTTGGGGACAGAATTTGGGGACAGAATTTGGGGACAGAATTTGGAGACAGAATTTGTGGGCAGAATTTTGGGACACAATTTGGGGACAGAATTTGGGGACAGAATTTTGGGACAGAATTTTGGGACAGAATTTGGGGACACAATTTGGGGACACAATTTGGGGGCACAATTTGGGGACAGAATTTGGGGACACAATTTGGGGACAGAATTTGGGGACAGAATTTTGGGACAGAATGTGGGGACAGAATTTGGGGACAAAATTTGGGGACAGAATTTGGGGACAGAATTTGGGGACAGAATTTAGGGACAGAATTTGGGGACAGAATTTGGGGACAGAATTTGGGGACAAAATTTGGGGACACAATTTGGGGACACAATTTGGGGACACAATTTGGGGACACAATTTGGGGACAGAATTTATGGACACAATTTGGGGACAGAATTTGGGGACAGAATTTGGGGACAGAATTTGGGGACAGAATTTGGGGACAAAATTTGGGGACAGAATTTTGGGACAGAATGTGGGGAGAGAATTTGGGGAAAGAATTTGGGGGCAGAATTTGGGGACAGAATTTGGGGACAGAATTTGGGGACCGAATTTGGGGACACAATTTGGGGACAGAATTTGGAGACAGAATTTGGGGACAGAATTTGGGGACAGATTTTGGGGATAGAATTTGGAGACAGAATTTGGGGACAGAATGTGGGGACAGAATTTGGGGACAGAATTTGGGGACAGAATTTTGGGACAGAATTTGGGGACACAATTTGGGGACAGAATTTGGGGACAGAATTTGGGCACAGAATTTGGGGACACAATTTGGGGACAGAATTTGGGGACACAATTTGGGGACAGAATTTTGGGACAGAATGTGGGGACAGAATTTGGGGACAGATTTTGGGGATAGAATTTGGGGACAGAATTTGGGGACAGAATTTGGGGAAAGAATTTGGGGACAGAATTTGGGGACACAATTTGGGGACAGAATTTGGGGACAGAATTTGGGGACAGAATTTGGGGACAGAATGTGGGGACACAATTTGGAGACACAATTTGGGGACACAATTTGGGGACAAAATTTGGGGACAACATTTGGGGACAGAATTTTGGGACAGAATGTGGGGACAGAATTTGGGGACAGAATGTGGGGACAGAATTTGGGGACAGAATTTGGGGACAGAATTTGGGGACACAATTTGGGGACACAATTTGGGGACAGAATTTGGGGACAGAATGTGTTGACAGAATTTGGGGACAGAATTTGGGGACAGAATTTGGGGACAGAATTTGGGGACAGAATTTGGGGACAGAATTTGGGAACACAATTTGGGGACACAATTTGGGGACAGAATTTGGAGACAGAATTTGGGGACACAATTTGGGGACACAATTTGGGGACAGAATTTTGAAACTGAATTTTGGGAAAGAATCTGGGGACAGAATTTGGGGACAGAATTTGGGGACAGAATTTGGGGACACAATTTGGGGACAGAATTTGGGGACAGAATTTGGGGACTGAATTTGGGGACAGAATTTGGGGACAGAATTTGGGGACAGAATTTGGGGACAGAATTTGGGGACACAATTTGGGGACAGAATTTGGGGACAGAATTTGGGGACACAATTTGGGGACACAATTTGGGGACACAATTTGGGGACAGAATTTGGGGACAGAATTTGGGGACAGAATTTGGGGACAGAATGTGGTGACAGAATTTGGGGACAGAATTTGGGGACAAAATTTGGGAACAGAATTTGGGGACAGAATTTGGGGACAGAATTTTGGGGACAGAATGTGGGGACACAATTTGGGGACACAATTTGGGGACAGAATTTGGGGACAGAATTTGGGGACAGAATTTGGGGACACAATTTGGGGACAGAATTTGGGGACAGAATTTGGGGACAGAATTTGGGGACAGAATTTGGGGACAGAATTTGGGGACAGAATTTGGGGACAGAATTTGGGGACAGAATGTGGGGACAGAATTTGGGGACAGAATTTGGGGACAGAATTTGGGGACAGAATGTTTGGACAGAATTTGGGGACAGAATTTGGGGACAGAATTTGGGGACAGAATTTGGGGACAGAATTTGGGGACAGAATTTGGGGACAGAATTTTGGGACAGAATGTATGGACAGAATTTGGGGACAGATTTTGGGGATAGAATTTGGAGACAGAATTTGGGGACAGAATTTGGGGACAGAATTTGGGGACAGAATTTGGGGACACAATTTGGGGACAGAATTTGGGGACAGAATTTGGGGATAGAATTTGGGGACAGAATTTGGGGACACAATTTGGGGACACAATTTGGGGACACAATTTGGGGACAAAATTTAGGGACAGAATTTGGGGACAGAATTAGGGGACAGAATTTGGGGACAGAATTTGGGGACACAATTTGGGGACAAAATTTGGGGACAGAATTTTGAGACAGAATGTGGGGACAGAATTTGGGGACAGAATTTGGGGACACAATTTGGGGACACAATTTGGGGACACAATTTGGGGACACAATTTGGGGACACAATTTGGGGACAGAATTTGGGGACAGAATTTGGGGACAGAATTTGGGGACAGAATTTGGGGACAAAATTTGAGGACAGAATTTTGGGACAGAATGTGGGGACACAATTTGGGGAAAGAATTTGGGGACAGAATTCGGGGACAGAATTTGGGGACAGAATTTGGGGACAGAATTTGGGGACAGAATTTGGGGACACAATTTGGGGACAGAATTTGGGGACAGAATTTGGGGACACAATTTTTGGACAGAATTTGGGGACACAATTTGGGGACAGAATTTGGGGACAGAATTTGGGGACAGAATTTGGGGACAGAATTTGGGGACACAATTTGGGGACAGAATTTGGGGACAAAATTTGGGGACAGAATTTTGGGACAGAATGTGGGGACAGAATTTGGGGAAAGAATTTGGGGACAGAATTTGGGGACAGAATTTGGGGACAGAATTTGGGGACAGAATTTGGGGTACACAATTTGGGGACACAATTTGGGGACAGAATTTGGGGACAGAATTTGGGGACAGAATTTGGGGACAGAATTTGGGGACAGAATTTGGGGACAGAATTTGGGGACACAATTTGGGGACACAATTTGGGGACAACAATTTGGGGACAGAATTTGTGGACAGAATTTGGGGACAGAATTTGGGGACAGAATTTGGGGACACAATTTGGGGACAGAATTTGGGGACAGAATTTGGGGACAGAATTTGGGGACAGAATTTGGGGACAGAATTTGGGGACAGAATTTGGGGCAAAATTTGGGGACAGAATTTGGGGACACAATTTGGGGACAGAATTTGGGGACAGAATTTGGGGACAGAATTTGGGGACAGAATTTGGGGACAGAATTTGGGGACAGAATTTGGGGACAGAATTTGGGGACAGAATTTGGGGACAAAATTTGGGGACAGAATTTGGGGACAGAATTTGGGACACAATTTGGGGACAGAATTTTGGGACATAATGTGGGGACAGAATTTGGGGACAGAATTTGGGGATAGAATTTGGGGACAGAATTTGGGGACAGAATTTGGGGACAGATTTTGGGGACAAAATTTGGGGACAGAATTTGGGGACACAATTTGGGGACAGAATTTGGGGACACAATTTGGGGACAGAATTTGGGGACAGAATTTGGGGACACAATTTGCGGACAGAATTTGGGGACAGAATTTGGGGACAGAATTTGGGGACAGAATTTAGGGACAGAATTTGGGGACACAATTTGGGGACAGAATGTGGGGACACAATTTGGGGACAGAATTTGGGGACAGCATTTGGGGACACAATTTGGGGACAGAATTTTGGAACAGAATGTGGGGACAGAATTTGGGGACAGATTTTGGGTATAAAATTTGGAGACAGAATTTGGGGACAGAATTTGGGGACACAATTTGTGGACACAATTTGGGGACAGAATTTGGGGACACAATTTGGGGACAGAATTTGGGGACAGAATTTGGGGACTCAATTTGGGGACACAATTTGGGGACAGAATTTGGGGGACAGAATTTGGGGACACAATTTCGGGACAAAATTTGGGGACAGAATGTGGTGACAGAATTTGGGGACAGAATTTGGGGACAAAATTTTGGGACAGAATTTGGGGACAGAATTTGGGGACAGAATTTGGGGACAGAATGTGGGGACAGAATTTGGGGACAGAATTTGGGGACACAATTTGGGGACAGAATTTGGGGACACAATTTGGGGAAACAATTTGGGGACAGAATTTGGGGACACAATTTGGGGACAGAATTTTGGGACAGAATGTGGGGACAGAATTTGGGGACAGAATGTGGGGACAGAATTTGGAGACACAATTTGGGGACAGAATTTGGGGACACAATTTGGGGACACAATTTGGGGACAGAATTTGCGTACAGAATGTGGGGACAGAATTTGGGGACAGAATTTGGGGACAGAATTTGGGGACAGAATTTGGGGACAGAATTTGGGGACACAATTTGGGGACACAATTTGGGGACAGAATTTGGGGACAGAATTTGGGGACAGAATTTGGGGACAGAATTTGGGGACAGAATTTGGGGACAGAATTTGGGGAAAGAATGTGGGGACAGAATTTGGGGACAGAATTTGGGGACAGAATTTGGGGACAGAATTTGGGGACAGAATTTGGGGACACAATTTGGGGACAGAATTTGGGGACAGAATTTGGGGACACAATTTGGGGACACAATTTGGGGACACAATTTGGGGACAGAATTTGGGGACAGAATTTGGGGACAGAATTTGGGAACATAATTTATGGACAGAATTTGGGGACAGAATTTGGGAACAGAATGTGGGGACAGAATTTGGGGACAGAATTTGGGGACAGAATTTGGGGAAAGAATTTGGGGACAGAATTTGGGGACACAATTTGGGGACACAATTTGGGGACAGAATTTGGGGACAGAATTTGGGGACAGAATTTGGGGACTGAATTTTGGGACAGAATGTGGGGACAGAATTTGGGGACAGATTTTGGGGATAGAATTTGGAGACCAAATTTGGGGACAGAATTTAAGGAAAGAATTTGGGGACAGAATTTGGGGACACAATTTGGGGACAGAATTTGGGGACAGAATTTGGGGACAGAATTTTGGGATACAATTTGGGGACACAATTTGGGGACACAATTTGGGGACAAAATTTGGGGACAAAATTTGGGGACAGAATTTGGGGACAGAATTTATGGACAGAATTTGGGAACAGAATGTGGGGACAGAATTTGGGGACAGAATTTGGGGACAGAATTTGGGGACAGAATTTGGGGACAAAATTTGGGGACACAATTTGGGGACACAATTTGGGGACACAATTTGGGGACAGAATGTGGGGACAGAATTTGGGGACAGAATTTGGGGACAGAATTTGGGGACACAATTTGGGGACAGAATTTGGGGACAGAATTTGGGGACAGAATTTAGGGACTGAATTTGGGGACAGAATTTGGGGACACCAACAATTTGGGGACACAATTTGGGGACAGAATTTGGGAACAGAATTTGGGCACAGAATGTGGGGACAGAATTTGGGGACAGAATTTGGGGACAGAATGTGGGGACAGAATTTGAGGACAGAATTTGGAGACAGAATTTTGGGACAGAATGTGGGGACAGAATTTAGGGACAGAATTTGGAGACAGAATTTGGGGACAGAATTTGGGGACAGAATTTGGGGACAGAATTTGAGGAAAGAATTTGTGGACAGAATTTGGGGACAAAATTTGGGGACACAATTTGGGGACACAATTTGGGGACAGAATTTGGGGACAGAATTTGGGGACAGAATTTGGGGACAGAATTTGGGGACAGAATTTGGGGACAGAATTTGGGGACAGAATTTGGGGACAGAATTTGGGGACACAATTTGGGGACACAATTTTGGGACACAATTTGGGGACACAATTTGGGGACAGAATTTGGGGACAGAATTTGTGGACAGAATTTGGGGACAGAATTTGGAGACACAATTTGATGACAGAATTTTGGGACAGAATGTGGGGACAGAATTTGGGGACAGAATTTGGGAACAGAATTTGGGGACAGAATTTGGGGACAGAATTTGGGGACAGAGTTTGGGGACAGAATTTGGGGACAGAATTTGGGGACAGAATTTGGGGACACAATTTGGGGACAGAATGTGGGGACAGAATTTGGGGACAGAATTTGGGGACAGAATTTGGGGACAGAATGTGGGGACAGAATTTGGGGACAGAATTTGGGGACAGAATTTGGGGACAGAATTTGGGGACAGAGTTTGGGGACAGAATTTGGGGACAGAATTTGGGGACAGAATTTGGGGACACAATTTGGGGACACAATTTGGGGACAGAATTTGGGGACAGAATTTCGGGACAGAATTTGGGGACAGAATTTGGGGACTAAATTTGGGGACAGAATTTGGGAACACAATTTGGAGACAGAATTTGGGGACACAATTTGGGGACACAATTTGGGGACACAATTTGGGGACACAATTTGGGGACACAATTTGGGGACACAATTTGGGGACAGAATTTGGGGACAGAATTTGGGGACAGAATTTGGGGACACAATTTGGAGACACAATTTGATGACAGAATTTTGGGACAGAATGTGGGGACAGAATTTGGGGACAGAATTTGGGGACAGAATTTGGGGACAGAATTTGGGGACAGAATTTGGGGACAGAATTTGGGGACAGAATGTGGGGACAGAATTTGGGGACAGAATTTGGGGACAGAATTTGGGGACAGAATGTGGGGACAGAATTTGGGGACAGAATTTGGGGACAGAATTTGGGGACAGATTTTGGGGACAGAGTTTGGGGACAGAATTTGGGGACAGAATTTGGGGGCAGAATTTGGGGACACAATTTGGGGACACAATTTGGAGACACAATTTGGGGACACAATTTGTCGACAGAATTTGGGGACAGAATTTGGGGACAGAATTTGGGGACTAAATTTGGGGACAGAATTTGGGAACAGAATTTGGGAACACAATTTGGAGACAGAATTTGGGGACACAATTTGGGGACACAATTTGGGGACACAATTTGGGGACACAATTTGGGGACACAATTTGGGGACAGAATTTGGGGACAGAATTTGGGGACAGAATGTGGGGACAGAATTTGGAGACACAATTTGATGACAGAATTTTGGGACAGAATGTGGGGACAGAATTTGGGGACAGAATTTGGGGACAGAATTTGGGGACAGAAATTGGGGACAGAATTTGGGGACAGAGTTTGGGGACAGAATTTGGGGACAGAATTTGGGGACAGAATTTGGGGACAGAATGTGGGGACAGAATTTGGGGACACAATTTGGGGACAGAATTTGGGGACAAAATGTGGGGACAGAATTTGGGGACAGAATTTAGGGACAGAATTTGGGGACAGAATTTGGGGACAGAGTTTGGGGACAGAATTTGGGGACACAATTTGGGGACAGAATTTGTGGCAGAATTTGGGGACAGAATTTGGGGACGGTCGGCGATTAAACGTCGTAGAGGAAAGACGTGTTTTTTGTCTCTCCTCTAAATAAATAAATAATTTATAATTTAAATGTGTTTTTATTAACTAATCAATTAATTAATATATATGTCCATAAATAAATAATAATATTAATAATATTTTGTGGAATTTAATAAGTGAAAAGTTGTACGTATTGTACAGTTATATTAATTTGTGTATGGTGCGCTTGTAATGGTGTAGAATTTGTACATAATAATTTTCGTTTATATGTACTTATTTTGATACCGTTGCTTGAATGCATCTTATGCGTTGTATATAATTCTTCAATATGTAGGACTTTTTTGATTCCAAAGATGCACAAGATAAGTGTTTTTCATTTTTTGCATTGTTTTAACACATATTTTAATACATTAATACATATTTTTACAAATACATTTTTAGTATTATAATCATAATAACTGTATTTAATAACTCATAAAGGCACAGAGTACTAGTATTCTCATATAGGTCGTTATTCGACTATAGTTTGTGCAAGAAAGGGTCTTTCAATTTTGTTGTTTTGTTTTGTCACACTAGCTAACAGTTTTTGTTGTTGTTTTTTCTCGACGATTATTTTTCGTTTTTTTCTGCTTTTGATAATTTTGTTTGAATCTTATGTTTTGTTTTATATACGAAGTTACTCATGTATTTTATATTTTACATGGATTGGAGATTAGCATTGCAGGTGTACAATGAGATGTATATTTCGACACCCACCGAAAATGTGGTTTTGCGATGACGTATATAGCTTGTTGTGTTATATCAATGCCTTCTATACTACTGGCCTTTTACTACTCTCATTTTTCGCACATGACGTCAATTTAAGTCTATACCGAGACTGCGCAATAATAATTTTAGGATATTTACACTAACAAAGCAACTAGAGAAAGCAACAACAACGTCGACTTAGCGTGTCGTCATCATTTGGTGTAAGCGGCCAGTAGTATAGAAGGCATTGGTTATATGCTTCTAGCTGCTGTGCTATGTGTGAGTACCGAGGTATACAAAGAAACAATGTACTAGATCAGGGCAGTTTTGTTTTCATTTTATTTTATTTACTACATTTTGTATTATATAGCTAATTATAATATATTTATTATATATTTGCTTTTTGTGCTTGTGTGTGTGTGTGAATGTTTTGCTGAATAAAAGGACACAAAAACAACGATCGAATCTTAGATCTTAGGTCAATATACACAGTGGCAACGAGGATGAATAAATAAATTTTTAACAATAAATTTTTCTTTCATATTAGAATACTTTACATGGGTTCACTATGAGTAGTAGTAGGTCGGTGTCTGCGGTTTTTGATGCTAGTTGGTTGTTTTAAATTGTTTTATTTAGAAGTTGATGTAGTTATAAATTATTAACCCTTTCGCGGACACGTCGGTTATTACCGACGATCTACAGTGGGACACGTCGGTAATAACCGACGTTGTTTTCATATGATTAACATTGAATGTGGTTTTCTGTGCCCCAAAGGGTTAATATAAGAAGGAAACTTGCAGTTTTGCACGGAACTCTTGTCGTAAGTTTAGATTTACATGTCAAAATTAGTCTCTTTACTGAATATTATAGATATTTTTGTTGAAGTTTGGCGTCAATTTAGCGCGAGTGGTATCACTTTTGAAATTTAGGATGATTACCACGATACGTTTATAATCTGTCATGGATTCATCATGGCTTTGTAAAGGATAAAAGTTGTTGATTAGTGATGTTAGCGGAAGATCGCTTGGTAAATAGTATAGGTTTCACAGGGAGGAGATTTGTCTATTGGTATCGTTTCGGAAATAACTTCATGTGTCGCAGTGGGTTTGATTTTTTTTATGGAAAAGCGTGTATCGAGTACTCCTGGATAAACATTACATTTTTTTTCTTAATACACTTTACTAATATTTTTTATAAAAATGATTCTTTCCACAATTAGATTTAAGAGATTAACTAATTTGCTAATATTCCTTCATCCAATTATTCAGAATTTAAGTATGTATTAAATTGTTTTTTTTATATTTTAATTTGATGAGCAATTTAGAGTTATCGAGATTTATCAGGTGTTTATTATTAATATAATTATTCATTGCAGTTCCTGATTAAGCTAATTTATTTTGTCCTAATGAAGATTTTTGATTACAGAAGTTATTTGAAGCCAGAATACTTTCTAATTAAAAATAAAATTTTAATTTAAAAGTCGAAGAGTAGATAAGGCAAGAATCATAATGGCTATCGGGTTGCTAATAAATTTGATATTTCAGAGGATATTTGACTTTTTGAAATTACAGATAGCTTGGAAGCACAGAGTAAATTTGAAATGCAGTTAATATTGCTGTATTTAGATAGTATTTCAGGGATCATGGCATTTTTTTAATTAAATTATTTTCTAGGTTGTTTCGGGAGACTTTTGACTAGCTTGTTCTAGGTTCGATAAACAAATCGCACTATCCATTCAAAATAACTCTAACTCTAAAACTTGATTTTTCAGGAAATCACTTTTTCTCTGAAAAACCTAATGGAAGCTCATAGTAAATTTAATTTTGAAACCCAAGTATCTTATTCAGGGAGGTCACGTGGAGCAAATCTAATTTGAGCCATCAATTGAGATTGGTACGGAGATTTTTAAAATGCAATAATTCAAAAAGACACCAACTAGTACTTAGAGTCTTCTTGAATGGATAGTGCGAAATATTGCTGATTGTTCTTTTTATGATTTTTGATTTATTTAATACAGCTGACGACCATAGATTATTTTAATATTAAATAAACCATTTATTTTATAATTCAAACGTTAAATAATCGATTGGGTTATTTGATTGGTTATCAAGGATCCGACCCCACAGTTGTGTTAGCTACTTATTATTAATTATGTCAAATTACAGATTATTGATTACTTTAAAAGTTTCATTTAATGCTGGCTTATTTTGTTTATGTATTGAGGTTCTAAAACTGTCCGAACCTCCATTACTGATATATTACCTTACAGATGTCAAATTTGCTGTTTTTGAAACCAGATTTCATTTGGTCATTTTTTATTTTTATAAAAAACATATTTGCATTAGATTAGGGATGGCAAGGACAAGTGACCATCACATTATATATTTTTTATTTAACTTTTTTTATAAATAAACCCTTTAAATCAACAGATTCACAAAGATTATACGCGTTGAAGATGAAAAGGTCGTGCCTTCCTTTCCTGCTTTGATACGAGTACTACAATATTTGGTGATTACGATTTATTTTATTTTGATTTGTCTCAAGTGAACCAAACTAATTTAGTTAATACATTTAATTTATTTAAGTATTTAACTATAACAATGACATTTTATTTCGTGAAATTTACTGTAACTTAATTAATTATAAATTTTTTTAGGATGCTGATTGCTGAATATTTATATAAAAAAATCAAAAATAATTGTGTTGTCTTGTGCTAATCATCTTATATTACATTTCAACTAACAATTTACTAACTATTGACTACTTAGGTGTCTGAAACCGGGTCAATTTCCATAATAATTAATAAACCTTTCCTATCCCTCCATCTTGTTTATATGTAAAAGAGTGTGCGGATGGGCCCGGCGTCAACCGGGAATCTTACTTAGGTTTGGTCGCACATTCCAATCAATCAATCAATCAATCAAGAATTTGGGGACAGAATTTGGGGACAGAATTTGGGGACAGAATTTGAGGACAGAATTTGGGGACAGAATTTGGGGACAAAATTTGGGGACAGAATGTGGGGACAGAATGTGGGGACAGAATTCGGGGACAGAATTTGGGGACAGAATTTGGGGACAAAATTAGGGGACAGAATTTGGGGACACAATTTGGGGACAAAACTGTTTAATCTGTGACTGCAAGGTTGACGATGCAATTATTAATAATAAAACTAAATAGAACTAAATAAAATATAGAAAAAAAAAAAAGGGAAAAATTTTCCGGAAAATCAAAAAGTTTTATTAAAATAACGCAAAATTGTAATTTGTTACCCGTTTCATGACAGTGTAATTCGAATTTTTATCATTAAAATTAATATTTGAAAAATAAAAATGGCAGATTTTTAATTTTTGGATGAAAAAAATATTTTTGGAAAAACTGAAAATTTTCCAGAAAAATGTGGTGATCTGGCTTGCACCTCCTAAAAATGATACGTATACAATCCTTTAAAGAATTTTTGTTAAAAAATTTTCATCCTACCCGATTCGGGCGATTTATACGTCATCTACATTTACACCAAAAATTTCGCTTGTGTGGAAGTAGGAATGCACAAATGCGTAAGTCAAAACACATACAAAAATAAATTTTTGACATACGTACTTTTACAGTACCCACACAATTGTGTTAACGGGCAGGAAAAGGGATATACCTATTGGTAGCGCATGACAAAATTATCCTTCACCAAAATCTACCGCTGACTGGATACGTGATGAAAAATAGTAAAATACATAAATTCATAAAAATTCATTAAAAAAACCAAATTTACAAAATATTCAATAAAACAACAAATTTAAAAAATTATTTCTAAAAAAAAAAAAAAATCGGCCCTTCGACCCATTCGGCCCTTCGACACATTCGGCCCTTCGACACATTCGGCCCTTCGACACATTCGGCCCTTCGACACATTCGGCCCTTCGACCCATTCGGCCCTTCGACATTCGGCCCTTCGACATTCGGCCCTTCGACATTCGGCACTTCGACATTCGGCCCTTCGAAATTCGGCCCTTTGTTCCCATTCCCATTTTTCGAGTTATGGTTGTACGAAATAATATAATATGCGTCAAAAGACACTAACGTAACAAGTTTTTCTTTAATAAAACTAACAACAGAATCAAAACTAATGAAACCAAAATTACGGAAAAGCGGATATTGAGATATCTTCATCGTATTTAAATAAAAACCACAAATCATTCTAAGCGTTCGGTACTCTAATATCAATTTTTCTCCACGAGCTTTGATCACATCGAGCATTTTATTTGGCATACTGTGCACCACGTTTGCAATGTACTCCTGAGGTATCATTTCCCATTCTTCCTTCCACCAACCTCAACTCGACGCCAATCGCAGCACCTGGCCATTAGTCCCACAAACCTGAGAAGAATACTGCACAAAGACCTCGAAGGATTATTCCTCTTCAAGGTTCAGGTGGCTCAGCAGTTGAAAGTAAATGATCGATTTTGGTCGATATTTTAAGACAAAGCGCATTTCCATTAGATAAACGTAAACAATTAGAACTACCGGATTTGGGGTTCGGAACAGTTGTAGAGAATCCAATGTATTGTACCAAGAGTGACTGCATAATTGGCTCATTTTTCTTCAAAAACACTTCTGGAAATGCGTTTACTGTCATTGGTGACCATTACACAGCCATGATAACCAACTTTTTATGGCATCATAAAATGTGAATGTAACCCACCTTTGGTTTCAACAAAATGGTGCCACATGCTGTACAAACAGACCAACAATCGATCTACTGCGCGCCTGAAATTAACAACCGAATAATCAACCGTTTTGGACGCTGTTGAAGTTTCTTCTATGGGGTTTCGTTAAGAATCGATGTTATTGCGGCATTGGCCTTACAGTAGCCAGCAGAGGGAGTCACATGCACAAAATTGCTCTTCAACCTTAAATCAGAGACTCCAACTTACACAATAAAAAAAACAATCCACAAAATAAAGTTGTATACTCATTTTATAGCGTTTTTAAAACCAAACTTTTAAATGGCCCACCCTTTAGCAGTTGTTACTTACCAGCTTAAACCAGACAGTTGTTTAAAAAATTTCGGTTTATAGCTCAGTCAAATAAAACGTGGTAACTTCTCTGTAAATGTAACCTAAAATTTCTCTAAGTTTTGCATATAAATAACACTATGGCTTAAGCTGCTTGGTTGCTTGGTGGTTCTGGCTTGACATTAACGTATACAAAAATTCAGTCGACATAAACTCAACTTCATTAAGTGAAATTTTCCATATATGGTTGTTTTGTCTATCAAATATATATTTTAGCACTTATTGGAGTGCTCATTTTATTGACTAATTCTCAACTAGATGTTTAAACCGTAAATTATTTCTTTTGATTTAATAATATTGAAATAACAGTTGTTGTTTAAACCGTTGTGCAAATTGTACTTTTACAATAAATCTCGAGAATTTTTCATGTTGTTTATAATTATTCGCATTTTCTGAAAAATTTCGCTAAATCTAAGAACTGCATTTAAAATTAAAGTCTTGCAATCAATGAATTTCGTGTTTATTTGGGGACTACTGATTTTTGTGATTTATTTGGAGTTATTTTGAAGCGCTTACCAACCAAGCGTACCAACCGCGCCGGACATGCCGTTATCAGCCAATCCAAAAGGTCTTAACATGGATGGGCGATGTAAATATGTCCTCAAGGCGGATGTTATAATAACATTCCAAATGGTCTCTGAATGTCCTGACCTATTAATAAAATGGGTTCAAATTAATCGATAAATCACTTAAGAATTCCTTTATTTCCTCTCAACGGGGTTTCATAAGCATTACAATGCTTAATTTAGATTTTAGACCCAACTTAACAGATTTAGACCAATCTTGTGTTTTTTCTCAATGAATTGGATAGTTTTGGTAGATGCATTTAAATGCCCATAGTTGAATACAAAATAGAAC
This sequence comes from Nephrotoma flavescens, assembly GCA_932526605.1. Classification (NCBI taxonomy): domain Eukaryota; kingdom Metazoa; phylum Arthropoda; class Insecta; order Diptera; family Tipulidae; genus Nephrotoma; species Nephrotoma flavescens. The sequence goes on along the minus strand of CAKOBK010000478.1, from coordinate 6,889 downwards.
TTTTCTTTAAGTTTGTAATATCACGTTTCTCAATCGCGTATATCAATCAAAAAAGGTTCTAAACTGGAATTAACGGCCTTCGATAATGATATCTGATGATTGTCTATTCGACAGGATCGAAGGTACAGTGTTAATTTTTTTGAAAATTGCGATGTTCACTTTGAACATTGAAATTATGATGCTAGCATTAGCCCAGAATTTCATCACAAAAAATATAAAAAAATCATCGGATAACAGTAAAACTGCAATTTATCAATAGAATTTTATTTTATTTTATTTTATTTTTATTTTATTTTTTTCCCATAGAATTTTATACAGAAATTTCGTTCAATCTCGACATTTTATTCTAGCCTAGAAGTTGAATTCAAATTTTAAATATTGAAATCAAAATTAAAAATTATGTGGGAAAAACAAAAGTTAATATTAAGTCAGTTCGTCAATTCTCGGTAATAACTAAAATTTTCTAATCAACTTGTCATAGTGGTATCGATTTTATATAATAAAGAAAAGCAATTCAATTGTTTTAATAATGATTAGATCTAGTTTCAATGGCCAGTATGGAATATATTCTATTGGATACGGATTATATACCTACACAGTTCTTGTTTTAATTTCAAACCGGTCTGCGGGTTGTGAACAGAGTTATGGTGGTTTGGGTCAGTTTATCAAGTTTCTATATAATATTCAAACGGGTTCAGGGTGGTAGGTCTTTGTGTATAGGATACCAGTAACGGAGTGCATTTTATTCGACACCAGCTCCAGTTTTAATTTCAAACTGATTTGTATGTTGTGTTGAGCTATGATGATTTGGGTCACTGGTATCGAGTTTTTATAATATACAATGAGATTGTTGCCTGTTATGGCTTGGTGAATCGGAAGTCAATATTTAAATGTATATTTAATTTCAAAACGATTTGCATGTTGTGAGTAGAATCACTTCGTGGACATCACTAACCCCAAAATAATAAAAACATCCCAAAACAACTGGAAACTTAAAGCGTACGAATCATTGGGCGCTTTCATTTCCCGGAAAATCTCCGAGAATACCCCGGGAAATTTTTGGAAGAAATGGAAACGGATCTACGGCGAAAACCCCAGGAAATTCCCCGGGTGAATCCCTGGGGAAATCCCAGGAAAAACCCTATTTCCCCGGGTATTTCACAATCAGTTTGTCCCCAACTTTGTCCAAAACTTTGTCCCCAACTTTGTCCTGGAGAAAATTTGTTCCCAAATTTGTACAGAAGTTTGTCCCCCCCAACTATTTCCCCCCCCCCCCCCTCCAACTATGTCCCCAACTATGTCCCTGGGGAAATGGGGATGGATTTGCTCGGGAAAACCTCAGGAAAATCCCCGGGGAAAAAGCATAACCCCCGGTAAATTCCTGGGTTTCCTGGGAAATATGGTTTTCCCCGGGGAGCTTCATGGGTTTTCCCCGGGGAAATCTATTCCCATTTCCCCAGGGAAATTTCTGAAGAAATGGAAACGGATCTCCGGCGAAAACCCTAGGAAATTCCCCGGGGAAATCCCTGGGAAAACCTTATTTCCCCGGGGATTAGAAGAAAGCGCAGGAATTTCCCCTGTGGTAATTTCCCCGAGGAAATTAATCCCTATTTTGGGGAAAACCCCACGAAAGTCCCCGGGGAAAAGCATATTCCCTAAAAAGCGAAGGAATTTCGCCTGTGGTAATTTCCCCGGGGAAATTAATCCCTATTTTGGGGAAAACCCCACGAAAGTCCCCGGGGAAAAGCATATTCGAAAGAAAGCGCAGGCAAATCCCCTGTGGTAATTTCCCCGGGGTAGTTAATCCCTATTTTCAATTTCAACTAAGGATTTGGATATAATACTGCCGCAAAACCATCCTGAGCAACGCATTTTCATTATGCACAGATTGACAGCTTTCCAGTCCCAGTTATACCGTGTAGCCAAGAAAATAAAATCGACATATAATTATAAATATTTGTGGTGTAATCATGGGCAAATATACCTACGGAAGTCGGCGGCTTCTGATGTTCATCGAATCCAATCGCACAATGATATTTTTCGGCTTCATGATACAAATAATCCAAATGGGAGGAAAATCATCAGTGGATAAATCATCCGGGAATCTAAAATTATATAATTCAATAGGTATACAAATTTTCTTGTTATTACAATTTCATTGTTTATTATTTAATTTTACTTACATCTATTCATTTTTTGTGATGATTTCGTCAAAACAATCCGCACTTGTCTTTGTTTACAAATGCATGACAGCTGTATTTTTTATTATCAATTTTAATACTAAATTGTTGGTAGCACTGAAAATTAACGCGATCAATTCGAAACATCGGATGTGCTCTTTATTAGTGCTGTACTCGACTTTAAATTTTTATGTAATCAGTTGCTATAATTATTTTAATTTTGTTGCTATTGCTCGTAACGCGCTATTCATTATCCGCTATTATTTTTACTCGAAAAATACAGTACTAAAAATTTATTTATCATTGGTTTTGTATTTACAGTTTACTATATTTTTGAATATTTCTTTTATTGTTCATGGTTATGAGTAATATACAAAACGGTAATTTTAGCATACTGGTGCAAAACATTCGAAGTCTACGTGCAAATTTTGATACGTTTAGTGTTTATGTAGCAAGCCTTAATGAAATTCCTGATTTAATTTTTGTGACTGAAATATGGATTTATTCTAAAGAATGTTGTGAGTTTAGTTTACCGAGCTATAATTTTAAGGCCTGTTGTAATGACCGTTACCGTTCTGGTGGAGTTGGTGTTTTTATACGCGAAAATTTTGCAAATTTTTCAATCGAAGTTTACAACTGGGTTACAGCTGATATTATTCGTTTAGATCTTGATCTTGCAGGAAAAAAGTGGTCATTCATTTGCATCTATCGATTGATAAACGGGTCAATTAATGCCTTTTGTGATGATTTGGAAATTTTATTGCGTACGCTTGCAAACGATAACGTAGCTATACTTGGAGATCTTAACCTAAACCTGCTAGATATTAATGAATCGTACGGTTACCAAACAATGTTGGCTTCATATGGTTTAATAAGTTTCTTAAACGAACCAACTAGAATGCAAGCTTGTTTAGACCATGTCTTTCTCAAAAGTGAACAAATATTTAACATTAACATTAGCAACCTTCCTATTCAATTTTCTGACCATAATTTGATTAAACTCCATATATCTCCATCTAGTTCAGTTACTGTTAACTATAGGTCAAATTTATCACATGTTAATTACAGTAAACTAAATGATCTTTTAAAGTTTGAAAATTGGAATTCTGTGTATTCCCAATCCGATTGCAATGTGGCTTTTGAAAATTTTGTCAATATTCTAAGATCTCACATGTCATCATCCACTTCCATCACTGAAAATCCAAAAATAAAAAACCGTAAACCTTGGATGAATAATAAACTTTTGCATAAGATGAATAAATTGAAAAAATTCTCCAAGAAGCTCAAACGATATCCTGACAACAAGAGACTGGAACAATATGTAGTCAATCTATCAAAGCAGGTAAAAGTTGATGTTCGTACTGCAAAAGATTTCTTTTACAAAAACAAATTTGATTCATCCATTAATAATTCCAAGGCTACTTGGAAAATAGTGGATGAAGTGTTAGGACGTATTTCTCATAATAAGCACATAACTCAAATATATCAATTGCGAACTGAAAATATCCTTACGTATTCAAAGTTCATTTTCAACGAATTTAATAACTTTTTTATAAACGTATCCCACGAAATAAATTCTAAATTTAGTACGATAAATAATGAAAATACTGAACATAACAAATTTATCTTTGGGTCTCTGACAAAAAATTATGTCTCATCATGTTATTTTGAGCCTATAACTACTGCAGAAATTCTTAATGAAATTAATAAGTTAAAAAACAAAAGATCTAAAGGTTCGGACGGAATTGATAACTTTGTTGTTAAAAACTGCGCTTGGTACTTAGTAGATATTTTAAAATTTTTGTATAACCTGAGCCTAGACAATGGGGTTTTTCCAAATATTCTAAAATTAGCAATTGTAATTCCAATTTTTAAAAAAGGCGATGAATTACAATTTAACAATTACAGACCGATTTCTCTACTAAGCACCGTATCTAAAATCTTTGAGAAACTAATAAAACGACGATTAGTGTGTTATCTTGATAAAATTGATTTTTTGCACAATAAACAATATGGATTTACTGCTGGTAAATCCACTGAAGAAGCACTAATTGATTTCCTTAGTCAGATACATACAGCTATGAACAATTCGCAGAAGCCTACAGCATTATTTGTGGACATTTCTAAAGCTTTTGATTCAGTTGACACTGGAATAATGCTTGCTAAGCTACTGTAAAATATGGCGTCCCCCAAGGATCAGTTTTGGGTCCGTTATTATTTTTGATTTTATTTTAATTCGATTTTTGAAATTAATCTCATAGGATATCCGACTGCATTTGCTGATGATTTAGCCCTAAGTTATGCAATCCCAACGACTGATATTACTTGTGACATCAGTCTTGTTCTTGAAAAGGATCTTCATAGTTTAAGCCAATGGTTTTATCATAATCGTCTAATGATCAGCGATAAATCAAAAATCATGTATTTTGGGCGACAGAATACTAGTTTAGCGCAACCACAAACGTATCACATGTATAAATGCAATAGAAATCCATGCACGGCTCAGTGTTTTGTGCTTGAGTCTGTACAAGAATTTAAATATTTGGGCTTAATAATGGATTCGAAACTCAATTGGAAGTCTCATATCAATACCACAAGGAAGAGTGTAATTTGGGCCATACATAAATTTTATAACCTTAGAAAAATCTGTCCTAGAACTACACCAAGGAAACTATACCATGCCCTAATAGAATCAATAGTAATGTATGGCATATCCAGTTGGGGTGGTACATATTTTACTAACATTGAGGACCTGTATATCGCACAAAAAAGAATTATTAAATTAATCTACAAACGCCCTCATACAACACCAACAGTTCCATTGTTTCGTGAGCTAAACTTACTACCATTTAGATATCTTTATATTTATCAAGCCCTCAAAATATTTTTTATTCGAAGTGACAGTTTTCACAATCGCACTGTACATATATACAACACGAGGAACCCCAATAACTTTGCCAATGTTCGTTGTAATAGCGAGAAATTTAGAAGATTTTATCTTTATATGGCACCGTTCTTTTTTCACATGCTACCAAACGACATTAAAGGTATCAACCCTGTACGTAAACACAAATTTAAGCGCGAACTTCGATCCTGGCTGCTCACCATAGAAAACATTGAACAATACTTTTAATGATTCAATTCATTTGGTTATAGACACAAATCAATAATTTTAAGATAGTGTGTAAGTTTAATATATATAAGTAAATATGTGATATTGTAAATATTGTCAACAAAAGATTTTGTATTACTTAGTTTTAAGAAATATTTTCTTGTTGCTCCACCACAGATTGTAATCTAAAGGAGCTTTACTTTATTTCATTATACGATCAATTCTATGTATAAACTATTTTGTATTTAAACTGAAATAAAGATAATAATAATAATAAAAATAATAATAATATTTTGGGGAAAACCCCACGAAAGTCCCCGGGGAAAAGCATATTCCCTAGAAAGCGCAGGAATTTCCCCTGTGGTAATTTCCCCGGGGAAATTAATCCCTATTTTGGGGAAAACCCCACGAAAGTCCCCGGGGAAAAGCATATTCCCTAGAAAGCGCAGGAATTTTTCCTGTGGTAATTTCCCCGGGGAAATTAATCCCTATTTTGGGGAAAACTCTACGAAAGTCCCCGGGGAAAAGCATATTCCCTAGAAAGCGCAGGAATTTCCTCTGTGGTAATTTCCCAGGGGAAATTAATCCCTATTTTGGGGAAAATCCCACGAAAGTCCCCGGGGAAAAGCATATTCGAAAGAAAGCGCAGGAAAATCCCCTTTGGTAATTTCCCCGGGGAAATTAATCCCTATTTTGGGGAAAACCCCACGAAAGTCCCCGGGGAAAAGCATTTTCCCTAGAAATCGCAGGAATTTCCAATATGTGGTAATTTCCCCGGGGAAATTAATCCCTATTTTGGGGAAAACCCCACGAAAGTCCCCGGGGAAAAGCATATTCCCTAGAAAGCGCAGGAATTTCTCCTGTGGTAATTTCCCCGGGGAAATTAATCCCTATTTTGGGGAAAACTCTACGAAAGTCCCCGGGGAAAAGCATATTCCCTAGAAAGCGCAGGAATTTCCTCTGTGGTAATTTCCCCGGGGAAATTAATCCCTATTTTGGGGAAAACCCCACGAAAGTCCCCGGGGAAAAGCATATTCGAAAGAAAGCGCAGGAAAATCCCCTTTGGTAATTTCCCCGGGGAATTTAATCCCTATTTTGGGGAAAACCCCACGAAAGTCCCCGGGGAAAAGCATATTCCCTAGAAAGCGCAGGAATTTCCCCTGTGGTAATTTCCCCGGGGAAATTAATCCCTATTTTGGGGAAAACCCCACGAAAGTCCCCGGGGAAAAGCATATTCCCTATAAAGCGCAGGAATTTCCCCTGTGGTAATTTCCCCGGGGAAATTAATCCCTATTTTGGGGAAAACCCCACGAAAGTCCCCGGGGAAAAGCATATTCGAAAGAAAGCGCAGGAAAATCCCCTGTGGTAATTTCCCCGGGGAAATTAATCCCTATTTTGGGGAAAACCCCACGAAAGTCCCCGGGGAAAAGCATATTCCCTAGAAAGCGCAGGAATTTCCCCTGTGGTAATTCCCCGGGGAAATTAATCCCTATTTTGGGGAAAACCCCACGAAAGTCCCCGGGGAAAAGCATATTCCCTAGAAAGCGCAGGAATTTCCCCTGTGGTAATTTCCCCGGGGAAATTAATCCCTATTTTG